>DWME01001765.1:0-23341 GCA_018244795.1 Parelbella ahira ahira
AATAATCGACCCATTTGTCATTCCACTGTTGGAATATGGGTCTCCTCTCACATTGAGAGGGTTAAGGCCATAGTCTATTAATAAATTAAATTTATAATTATGTTAGTGTATTTGTTTTTAGTTCCTCCTTTCGTATATATGAGGATATTAAATAAATACACCTACTTGTATAATGTATTGCAAAATGGGGTGTAAGTGGTTCTAAGGCTGTGGGCTTAGAACCCCCGTGAAAGTCAATCTCACATGCCCGTAGTGCACCCTAAATGAAACGAGGCTCTGGCGACCAACTTATCTCGGTATTGCAGATCCTACGCAGACAGCTGAGTATCTCAGCCGCCGATGGACAGCCGCATAGGTAGTGCGAAAAGCTGTTCTCTATGATCCCCAGTCTTCATGTCCAATGTGGGCATTATGGTCAAAAACGTTCTTGTCCAGCATCCCCACGCAATCACCCCTGTAGTGGACTGACATAGGCTGATAATGGAGTATATTACAAATATAAAACAACAAAATTTTTATGTGAATTAACCACAAAATTACAAAACATATTTGTTACTGTATGTTATAGATCATTTCAGTGAGAACTATGAATAGCCATTTTAAATGCCTCAACAGATTTATGTTTCCCGGAGATATAAATTATTATACATAGGCATTGAGCTATTAAAGTTTTTGTAAAGAAAATTTGCTTTTACAGTGTTCGCTGATACAAATATAATAGGATTCTTCAAGCGTTTCGAAAACAAAATATTTATATCACGTTAGCGATATAATTATTTGTCAAGTAGAGTTAACTTTAGAATTATAAAAAATATTTTAGAATTTCTGGTTACGTAACAATTGTTCAATTAGTTAACTTTAGAATTATAAAAAATATTTTAGAATTTCTGGTTACGTAACAATTGTTCAATTACAATAATTCTCGCTAATGGAGGAGTAAGAAGTCTCCAAAACCGGCGTACTTGTATGAAACGATCGATAAATGTACCAGAACCACGTTGGGTCTGTAACGATTCCGTTTGACATTTGATTCCGATGCTCTCTATCTGCTCAAGCAGAAGTTGTGATTAGTAAATATCCGATGGTACCCGACCTGGGGATCGAACACACGGGGACCTAAGCCTACGGTTAAATGTTTCGTGAGTATTTTATATAAATATAACATTAAATGATACATCGCCTTAATACATGTTTAGTGCTTTCACGACATCCTGGCTAGTTTCGGATAGATTTGAAACTACCTCGGGTGTGTCCGAAACTAGTCGGGATATTGCAAAATAACATTCGTAACTTAATCCGATACAAAATTTAATCACTTATTTATATACCCATGAAACATTTAAGATTAAAATTCAAAATTTTTTCAACATCTCATATTGATATTCCGGATATTAATATTAATGTAGTCAGATATTATTACGACTTGTTTCATGATCAGGTGTGAAACTATGAGTCTTTCCACACTCATATTTTATGATATGTCAATAAAATATGATAAAAAATGTAGTAGAGTTGAGACAACTCTACGTAACCGGAGATGGGGAGCATCGTATATTTTTGACCTCCAATAATCGGCAAATTAATATTTATGATATTTTTAATTAATTATTATTTTTTAATAATTTGATTTCTCGGCAGCTGTTAATGTTGGACTGTTGAAAATGAGAAATTTCAGGAGATGTCACATTAAATATATAAGAATTTCATAGCGGATTTAGTTGTTCTAAATAATGCGTTCTTTTAAAATAATAGACATTGATACGTGTAGTTCAATTAGTAGTTCAATTATATAGTAGTTCAATTATATAGTAGTTCAATTATATAGTAGTTCAATTATATTTAAAATATTTGCCAAAGTATATTGGAGCAGGCAAATGTATAATTCACAATTTGTAAGTCTTATTAAATACACTACAAAATGTTCGTATATAAAACATTATATACGAAGATTAGAAGAAGAGATCTAACCTTAGGTGCCGAGGGAGACCAAGGCTCACCTATCTCGACTCTAGATCGTGTTCTGACTGATGGGGGAGTAAGAAGTCTCCAAAACCGGCGTGTATGTACAAAGAACTGTGTGTATATATGTAAGAACCGTGCTCTCTGCCTACCCCGTAAGCGACCTGGCGTGAAGATATGTATGCACATATGTACTTAGAAGTTGTTAGAGCCATTTGCCCAAATTTCAACTAATATACCAAAGTGACATTTGTTTTATCGGCAACTTTAAATTTCACCATGTGAGTAAAGAACTTAGTGCAACATTTAAGCTTTTGTATCACAAGGTAGAATTTATAATTATATTTATGCTTATTATAGAGATAAAGCTTACAATTATTCTGTATTAGTAAAACGGCGTAAAAATCGTAAATATCGGCGCAAAAAAATCAATTTAAACTTACAGAAATATTACTGAAAAGTGTCCCGAAAAGAAGTAAGAACGTCCTAGCTTCAGCCTCGATGATATCGTTCGGTGACCTGATCGCCCAGAAAGTCATCAGGCTGACCATTATCAGCATCGACCAGACAGGTCGTATGGACTCTACTAAAGAGTACATTTTGCCCGTGCGGTTTTTGTTTGACCTTAAAACAAATGACACATTAATATTGTGAATGCATAAATAACTGCATGTTTCTTATGTATGTACATATGTCGCATTTAATCGCTGAACCGATTTGTAATAAACTTTTTTTGTAAGTGGTATCATGAACCCAAGGAGCTCGCACGTCGATAATGCTTCCAAGACATTTAAGATATCTTAATGAATCACAACTATATTTACTCTGGACAGCTTCGTTGGTCACGTGGTTGCAAGCGTCACTGCCGATTGGGCGGTCCTGGGTTCAAATCCCGGGTCGGGAAATATTAGATTTTTCTAATAGTAAACGATGTTTTATAAGTAATGACTCGCAGTCTGAATCTATGCCCGGTGTAAGGCAATAGGCTCACCACCTATTTCATGGGACTTAAACGTAACTGGTGATGTGTAATGTGGGTAATTGTACTGCACTTATTTGCCAACCACTTCGGGGATTACAGGCGTGATGTGACATTTTCACCTTTTTCTTAAATAAATATATTTGGTTAAATAAATATATACGTACATATACTTACAAATATACATTATAAATGGCGATGGGCAACGTCGTGAACAATCCTGTAGCGTGCACAGAGACTTCTAATGCTTCTACGAAAGTGACCCCACCAAACACGTTGTACTTGAAATACTGGGGCCCGTTAATACCCGCTATTAAGAAAATTACTGTAGACGCCTGAGGAAATAAAAATGATTAAATAATAGACAATATTTTTAAAGTAGAGAAGGGAATTAAAAAAATAAATACTTTTGTATATTATTGTTTATATTATTTTTTATTATAATAAAAAAAATAAAAACTTCGTTGTATCATAAATCAAACGGTAAGTATTATACTCTCCAAACTGAATATTTTGGCATTTATTCCATGCAAAGGATCAAGGTTAACTCTTTGAAATATAAATATAAAAGTAGTATATTGTCTAATGTATGTATGTACGTTTTCCTACTATCTAAATTTGAAATGCATATTTTTTCTAATTTCTCTTTAATTCTTCTGATATCTTTTACTTACCCACATACTAAGATCGTAACCCCAGGGCAAGTAAAGGGTACCTGTGTTATATTTCTCACAGTGGCTCACGTAGAAGTTTAGAACTACACTCATTGTTATGAGGTAAGCCCTGGAAGAAAAATACGAAAAGGGGTAAAAGTAATAAGACACTTTCACTGATAAAAGGCTTCGAACAAATACGAGACCAGAAAGACACACGAGATTATGACTCTACGGTCTTGACCAAATAGGTCAGATGCTGATTGATAGGTGAGTCAAATGTCGAAAACCGGCGTGTGTATAGGAAAGTGATGAATGTGGAATAAACACTTCAAGACTGTAAGGATAGATATTTGGCACTCGATACTTTCTGCCGAATCTATAAGGATTCTAACTTGACAATTTAATAATAATAATCGAACAAATAGTCTTCTACCCAGCGTAGAGACACTGAAATAACCATTGCCCAATCCCTAATCACAGCAATTTGTATCAGTTTGCAGGCGACCATTCAGTATTGTGAAGGCACCATGCGAGATTTGATCCTTGGTAGCACCATGAACTAATATGATGCCACGTGTAATTTCTACTTTGCTCGTAATTGTCGGGTACAAACGTTCGAAGGCATATCGTATAGATCTGATGCCTATTCCGTTCTGCCATACGCTCTAGTCAAAGCTGCGATTCCTACAGACTTAAGAATTCACCATCAAAGATCTTGTATTACCAAGGATAAATGAGCCAGGGTCGAGAGTGGATTTTGTACACTAATTAATATAATATATTCTTGTAGGTATTTTTTGTAAGAGGACGATTTCTTCTAAACATAATTTCGGGTAACGAATATAGGTAGTAGGTATAGAACCTGTTGTATTCAAGTCAAATGAGATCTTAAAAACTTAAATAAATGATTTTTTGAAATTTTAAATGCGTTACGAATATTCTTACTCCTGTTCCTATAGAAGTGACAAAATATTAAGGATTTTCAACTGTTGCAACCTTGATGATTTTTCATATTTTCTACATGTATCAGAATCTCACACATGTAATTATTATAAGCACTCTTGAATCTTATTAAACCTATTAAAGTGCTTTCTATGTCTAAATAAATTGATCGATCCACTCACCTAAACACCGATAAAGAGTCTTCCCTTCCGAAAACGGAGAACAAGCTGAAGGGTATGAGAAAGACGATATAAGAGTCCAGCCCGTGGTCGAACATTTCTCCCACAGGCCCCGATACCCCAATCTTCCTGGCTTGTTTACCATCAAGGCCGTCTGGAAATCAATGCAAGTGTTTTTACACCGTTGAGTGTCTGACCATATCGGACAAGAACTGGTTTCTATATACCATCTATAATACATAATGAGATTTATCAAGAGAATGTTTACAGGATACTCATCTGTGCGTGACGTCATTTTTATATTGATGAATGCTTTTCTCTTGATCTAAACTACCTGGCAACCTATTTAGGTTACCGTTGCGTAGCTTGGCTTTGTGATCCCCGATCTGTAGCCCAAGCATGTTGATTATGGGTAAAAATTATCTTTCCATCCTACATCGAGACTGATAGACTGTTGTGGATGAAAACAGTATGAAAACGAGCTTAACAATTTTCATTGCTTCAAATCCTTACCTAAGTTATAAGCTAGAAACAACAACACGGACGACGCAGTGTACACCCAGTCTGGCATCCTCTTGTCCTCTGGAGCATCATCAGCCGCGTAGCAATCATAATCGTAGTATAGGAGTAAGGCAGCGCTTATCGCCACGCACAGAAACCCAGCGAACGTTAGTAGGTTTGGAGCTAGCCATCGCGGGAGGACCTGATAGAAAATGAAAATATCAGTAGGATGTATGTGATAATTGGAGGGAGAAATTGGAGCGGGGAGAGAAGGAGGCGATTGGAGCAGTGGGGGGCTTTAAGAAATGACATTTATGTAGCTAGCTGAGTATTGTAGTTCGAAGGCGAGAGAGAAAATGAAATAATAAAGTTTGTTTTTGAGTTTCGATCTCATTTGAGTTTCACACTGAGTACATATCACCCACGTATTCGCCCATCTTACATTCCGTTTTCTCATACTTATCTAGTATATACAAAAATATAGCAAAATATATAAATTACCTTCATAACTTGGTTCCAACACGGGTGCATAACATAATTACTTATGGGGCTCGTGTCTATTGCACTATACTGGAAAAAATAATAATTATTATTAATAGATTATTAGGCCAGCCGGGTTATGACTAGGTAAAGAGTACCGAGAACAAAATATATACCTTTCAGATTTCTAATCTTCAGTTGCTGTTTCATTTAGGTTTGAAGGCTTTAATGAGCAATTTATATTTATATATTTAGCGTTCTATATTAGTTTTACAGGATACCAATTTATCTGTAGATAAATTGTGTCTAATCGATTCAATGATTCCTGATTTTTTGTTTTGATATGCAGTGTGCATTGACCACTAAAGAAATAAAGTCTACGTATGTACGTACGCAACATCACACCTGTAATACCCGAGAGGGTAGGCAGAGGGGTGTAGAATACTCCCAGGTTTCGCCAGTCACGCTTACGTTCCACTATTGAATCGGTGACGAGCCTATTACCATACTAGAAAACCTAGTACATAGTTAGAAAAGTCCAGTAAAATATTATCTATGCACTTTTTGTTAACAACAGAGTTCCTGCAATATAATTAACTTGTTTTTGTAAAACAACATACCTAAATGTGTGTAGTAAAACCAAAAACACATGCAAACACACAATCTTAACGACCGCAATGCGAATTTAAAAGTTAAAAACTAAAATTTTGTATATTTTGGTGGTTTTTATCGAAATGCTGCATGCAATTGAAATTAATGAGATATTGATAATGAGCGATTGCCTGATCTTTTCAAATCCTGCTGGATGTTAGCTAACTTTTACAAAAACTTTTTGTTTAAAACAATGTGTATTCGTGCGTATAAAACAATGATTATTATACTTATAAATATCTTAAGCATAATTTTATGGTAATTCCATCATCATCAGCCTACTCCCGTCCGCTGCTGAACATAGGCCTGTCCAATAGGACGCCACTGAGTGACTAGCTAAGCACGAGTTGCATATATCTAACATAATGGGCTAACTTAGAAAGGGTAAGAAGAGTAGCGTAGTACTCCCCCTTGTTGCCAATTATGTTATACGTTTCATGGAATGGAGATACGCCTATCGTCATACACCGGGCACAATAGTGAGATATAATAATCGTACAATATAAGCCTGCCTACAGGCACGACTATGTTTATAGCATACCAAAAAACCTCACAATACACACCTTATAATGATCAAATCCTTTCAAATGTTGCTTCGTCAAATATTTATGTCCGAATATTTTATTCATTTTAACAACACAACCACTGGCCAGCACACAAGAAACTAAACACACGATTTACAATAACTTAAATTTGTTCACTAATAAAACTCGTTGGAACTGAGCAAAGTGTACAAAAACCTTTGCTCCATTCATTCACATTCCGTACATTATATAAAAAAAAACAAGACTCAATTAATTCGTACAATAAATGTTTGAATTAGGCCATTTACATTTTAAACATTCACAATATATTGGTAGACATATTAACAAATATCTAGCACGTCAAACAGCGCTTCTGGCGTGGTGTAGTTTGTACGAAGACTACACTATCAGTCAATGATTCATTGCGATAAGGTTTACTGTGTCATTGACCAAACGTACAATTTCGATAACTCACGCGTTTATCCGTACGAAAAATATTTCATGACCTCATTAAAATAAACTGTTGTTTTATTCATTGCTTATAGATTTTTGTAAATACGCACACTTCAAATAATGATCACACGTACACTCCGTTGGTAGAAAATATAAAAACAATTTTATTTTTTGCTTACAAACTCTCTGTTATATTTAGGCTGATTTTTTTCACTGTAGGTGATCGTTTTGGTTTTTTTTGAGAAAAATAAATGTCCTAAACCATAATGTCATTGAATAACCCTTAGATACTATTTGCTGCTGTTACTTGTATGGTTTGAACCTGTAAAATACATTTATAGATTTAGCAGTGATACTCCGTCGGAACCTCGTTGCACTCGGGGTGAGCTTATGAAGCATGACTTCGTATGAGTTCGTATGTAGTTGGACCATCCCAAAAAACAACGTGATTTAAGTTTCATAATCACGGATACCCTAGTTGGCTCAGAGTTCAGTCTCCCATTCCTGGAATTCTACGTTAGAATCCTAGAACCCTGCTTTGTCCAGAGAAGCTCCAGCAGTGACCATTTGTGGACTAAAATCATCATGATGCACACGATATATGTAGATTTGGCCAACTAATTTTTGACAATTTTATTTCTTAGTACGTTCACCCATTTGTCAGAAAAACTGATTGACTGATATTGATAGAAATTGTTTTAACGATAGCATATTATTCAGGTTAATAGGATAATGGAGTGTCTTTTATGGCTGGAAAATCTTTTATTCTTGAAGGAGCGCTAAATAAGTTGCAAATAATAATAGGTTCGTTATTAAAATTTTTGGACAACACTTTTTTTAAATACCCGCAACATATCAAGAATAATATATACATACGTAACAATCATAAGATATCTTTATATCTTGAGATAACATGTAGACCACATTTCACTTACGTCATCCACATAAGCCCTTTAAGCCTGTAAAGCTACAAATATTCTCCTCTGCCTACCATGTGAGAGATTTGATGTTATGTTATAATAAGTATACATACATGTGTTTAACGCATGAGCAATATAATAAAGAACTAGCTGATACCAGCGACTTCGTCTGCATTGCTTACTATAATAGCAATGTATTTTATGTACAGAGGAAAAAGAATAGAACAACAAAATCGAAAGATCAAGTCGAAAAATGGGTTTAATTTCGACTCGAAATTCAATTGATCGAACGAACCACAGATTTACGGTAAGAAAACACACTCATATGCACTATAAATTCAATTCTTTCCTCGAATAATAATATCTTTATATCATCATCATCATCACCATCAGCACCATCAGCACCATCAGCACCATCATCATCACCATAATTATCACCGTTATCGTAGTCGCACAACGACAAACCTTTGATCTTATTTGTATACATTTGTTTCACGAATCGTTCTGACGGAATACGTAAACGAGGTAAACAAGTAATAATGTCGCATACAAAAAATATAATCGCACACAAGAATACTGAATACTAATTATAAATTTAATTAGACATAATAATTAATATTTTCTTCACAATGTCTGTTTACGGACGTCACTCCAAACTGTATTAAAAATTGAGCATTAAAATTATTAATCACTGTTATTTATGTATTATTAGGCGAAACTGTACTTGGGGGTAATTAATAAGAACTTACAAGGTCTTGCTACTTCAAAGCATTTAAACAGAGAGTAATATGAAAACATCAAATATCAACAAAAAAGGCAGAAATGTCTGGCGAATTATACGTATTATAATTACATACATTTTTATCTGATAAACCGCAATATACATTGAATTTAATTATACACTCCCGGTGGCAAAATACGTTAAACATGTAGAGTTCATAAAATTTGACTGATTTGTATGATATATGATTTTTATAATTAGAATATGAATTATTCTAATATTGTTTTATTGTTTATAATATTTTTTAAATCTGTTTTAATATTGTTTTATTGTTTACTTTATATTTCTCGTCCAAAACTTATTTCAAGGAACATTCTAGAAGCGGAACGAGTACACTCATCGTTTTTAAGTTTCGTCGTCATATTCATACTATAGCTCTGATTTAGATGAATATAGAAAAAGCGCTTAAGTATGTAAATATAAAGAAATTTCGTGATGGAAGATAGAGATACATATATCGTGATGTTCTAATAATTACAATAAGCTCTGCTTTATATTATTACTAATTGTAAGCCAACATTTTATAGAACTCCACATGACCATGTTATGTATGAAAAAAAAGCTAAGTTAATTTTATGAAATCTCCGCTAAAGCTTTGACATTAGCGTGCAGTAAATAAAGCATTGAAGCCTCACGAATGTGCGAAGGGCCCGTCCGTATCCAGCGGCTAAGCGGACAAGCCGGTTTATCGCTGGGATCGGCAGAGCCAGTCTGGCTGCTTATATCTCTAGACGTAGCTTTAAGTAGGTCTTAGACAGAAATTTTCTTGCTTCTCTATAAAAAGCCCTGAAGTATTCATTCCGTACAATATAATCATGAATTTTTCTGATGAACTGTTTTTGTACGAACCGTTTTTACTGTAGATGTAAACTATTTCTTTATATAAAGACTAAATTATTGTTCTTTTAGAGTAGGAACATCAGACTGCTATTCCTGAATCTAATGAGATTTGTTGTGACTCTACTTTCTTCGATTATTCAGGCAACCGATTATTTACCCGGCTAAGCGGCACAGCAAGAAGAGTTCAGAAATATTTGAAAGTGAGTAGATAAACCTGTGTCCTGTCTAACAGCGCTGCTGAAATTTTGTCCCTCACAAAGTATTGCTTATCACCTGCTCCATATCACCGCAGATTAAAAAGGACTTCGCGTATGCTAAATATCTATTTGTACCATTTTGTTTATTGATTCAGTACATTGAATTAAACTGCATATATATATGAAACTTGAATAGGAAATTTTGCACATAATATACTCAAAGAATTCTAATAAAAATTATAACTAATCTTTTTTTGATGTACATATCTCTTTTTTAAAAATTTAACAACATAATGACATGTCAAATAAATAACAATAATGTAGAGGCGATCGGAAAATACGTAAAGTAGTTAATTAGCATAAACAATATGACAACCGTTACATCTAGCGTTGTATCATTTGCATCTGGAAGTCGTCACCGTCAACTTTTGTTTCGGAATACATATTCCAATTATGTAGAAAACGCTTAATTATTTTGTATACCCTACACTTGACTCAGCATATAATTAATAGGTGACCTAAATACATTATCATAATTAATTAATTGTTTATCAAAGTGATAAATTATGTGGAACTTTGGATTTAATGATTGTTGAGCGGATGTAAAATCGGTTAAATGTAAATGAAATTATTCATTGCATCTTCACGAATTCCAATGGAAGAGAGAACTGAATCGTAGCCTGAATTTTTTCATATAAATAATGCGAATTAAGAATAATTTTCATAACTATTCCAAAATGCTAAATCAACGAAGTATCATACAAACATTACATATATATGTATACTATACTCGTATATATGTATATCTCGTATAGGTCGAAAATGTTCATGATTTTCATCTTATTAAAAGAAGTCCTTTTACAGTAAGATTCAAATCACGTCGATGTAAATCCAATTTCTTAGAATATAGACTGCCTCGCTGATCAAGCGGTTGCAAGCGCAATTATTGTACGAAACCCAGGAAGGATTCAAATTTCAGATCAAATAGGTACTATTGGATTTTTCCAACATAGATTTTCTAATAGTTTCTCTGAATCTAAATCTATGCCCGGTGTATGACCATAGTCTCACCACCTACTCCACTGTGGGAGGCAAACGTATCTAGTGAAACTTAGGAGTGTTCAACCCTCTTTTGCCTACCCCTTCGGTGATTACAGGCGTTGTGTCACGTAAATCATATCATATAGTATTGTTACGTACTCTAACTGTAGAGACATCAACACTAAATGGGTTAAAACCTGTTATCATTATATTATTAAATATGTTTTTTCATGTTATCACTGTTTTGCTAATCCAGATACTTTTATTATCGTCTGAACTCTATGCGTTTGGAACTGATAAAAAATGAATATCTTATCAATAAATATATTTGTCACCGTGTTAAGAATGTATTAATGTTTTACGAATTAATATAATTATCATCGATTATCATTGTTACTCTAACCACTAAGCTAACACTTCTTGCGATATATACATACAAACGGATGTATTTACGAAACCAAACAAAAGTATAGGCTATAAAACAACAATAAAATATTTTTGTATTTACAAACCATGTCTATGTACAGTATAAAGTTATAATTAAAATCGTCTTAAATACCCATATATGTTAGTTTTAACGACTGTCTAAAGCCACACCTAGCAATTGTAGATGACAATAATAGAGTAGGAGCAGCGAGTGCACCAGTGCGTCGGTGTCGCGGGCGGCGGCGGCAGCGCTAATTGAGCGCCCGAGTGCAGCGCAATTAAGCGCGTTAGCGGCGTCCCGTAGCGGGCAGCTGGCATGTAGAGTAGCGGGCATGTAGAGCTGCTAGCTCTACATTTTATTTTATTTTTAATAATAGCTAAAATTTTATTTTACATTTAAAAAAATGCCATGCCTGTAATCCTCGATGCGTAAGCAGAGGTATGTACACTCCCATGTTTCACCAGTGTAATAATAATGGTAAATGAGTGCTTAGTTGGGCGAGTAGTTGCGAGCGCGACTGCTGATGGAGAGCTATTAAGTTCCATTCCCGACTCGGGTACTATTGGATGTTTCTGAAATGTTCTGATAGATTTTTTACTAATGGTTTGGGTTTTGAGCTGTGGCCGGTCTGTACCAAGAAGCTCAGCGCCTTTTCCATGGTGGAACATAAACGTAATTGTTGAAACGTGTAAGTGTTTAATACTCCTCTGTCTATCCGTTTGGCGATTACAAGCGTGATGTGACGTTGCATTAAATTACTTATGTTAGGTACATACAAAAGTTGTTCATTCGTTCGAAAGGTATAAGACATTATTAAGTCATATAACAATATGTCATGTCATATTGGTATATTGCCATATGACGCATTATTATTGACGGCGTATGACAAGATGCAAATATAATGTTACAGATCAAACCTCTGTAGATTCTGTAGCGAGCGTTGACAAGATGTTTAGCACGATGTTTAGCACGACATCTGACGTATAGTCTGTTGGTAGAATACTCTGTGATTCGTATGACATTATTGTCCAATTGAACAGCTAGTTTGCATGTAGGTGAAATACATAATATATTAGTGCATACATTAATTAGTATTTCACAAGTGCGCATCTGTCGCGTCAAGGTCTCCAAGACGACCAAATTGGAATTAATAAAAATGATTAAAATGTTACATTTATCATTGTAATGTTCATGGGAACCATACATATCTCTATATACACGGTATATAACATTCAATATAATAATTAAATGGGAAGCAACTGTGAATAATTATTCAAGTAAATTTTATTTAAAGTTGCAGGAACTCTACAATTCTATCAGCTTTTAGGCATAGTGTTTAGACAAGTTGTGAAATTCGATTTTCAAAATCAACCGTTTAGAGTTCTGCGCATTTTATAACGTAGGTAACTAGTGAAAATATCAAATTGGATTTTGATGTCTTGAATGCTTGAAATATAAAAAATGTAGTATTTTTTCCGGTCAGGTAAGTCACTTCTGCTACAAAACGAGAAAAGTATAGGTGACTTTTCTGTTGTTAGTGATATATTGTATATAAGGGATGGTTTCGACATTAAAGTAATAAAGTAAGTGAAACAATTAAAACCATTATAGTAAATATTAATAATAAAAATACAGGCGTGATGTTATGTTTTTTTATAATAAGCCAGACTAACCTGATAAATATAATTGGGAGTATATAAAAAAGTAAAACCAGCAGAGGAAACAAGTACCCTCTCAGGTTTCACCTGTTATGTTTACCGCCCACCATGGAATAGGGGGTGACCTTCTTTCCATACACCGGGCACAGATTATATCATTTAAGTATATAGGTAGTCTTACTCAAACACTCCTGCGTATCGACCATTCGTCATAAGTCGAAATCGTACACGCAATATTAGCTGGTCAGATAGGATCAGAAAACAATAGAACGTAGATCCATGGATAAGTAGATACTAATAGCATCCTTTCAAAACCGTTTTAGGAGTATGCGGTAGCCACAGTATTCAAATGCATATAACATAAACCATAAAACTTTAAAATTATTCATAAATTATTGTCTATTATTATTAGCCTCTATTTGCAACTTTTTTTAAAGTGTGGACAAAACGATCTCAAACGGATGTCACACTTGTACTTTCCACGCAATTAAGGTCCGTATACATTACCTTACACGGTCATCCTTCGTTGTATTATAAAAATAAAAATTCAACTGTAAATTCACCTTAAATGATCATTAAATAAAACATTTGCATAACAACCGCATACTGAAACTGTTAAAACGGAAGCATTAATTTTAATTTATTTTTAAAAAAGGCCGATGCATCCCCATTTCGAATTACGCGTAATTTGGGCGTAGGGCACGCGACTGGCAACACAGACATTATCGGCGCGGTTCGAATTTCAAATTACGTGCCGGTGTCGGGTGGCGCCCTCCGTCGCCTGGCAACACAGGTGTCGTATCGATCTGTTATGCCACAGAAGAAGGTATTTATGTATATGTTGGAGATATTATACCACTGATAGTTTGCGGATGTTATCTGAGATGTTTTGTTATGTGGTAATAAATACCTCGGTCTTTGTTATTGTTGCAAGGAATTATTACCCCGTTAATGTTGTTTGCACTGACAATGTTCGGTTTTTGAATGCAGGTATTTTGAGTCACGGTGTTAAACTGTAAGTTTTTTTTTTCATTTGATGTATGGCATTAAGCAAGCAACTGTCTTAGCTTCGTTGTCGTTTATGAACCACGAATAGGACTTTAATTATTGGATTATTAGCGCCAGTTAGCCTAACATTACTAGCATTATTAGCAGTTAGTTAGCATTACTTGTTAATAAATCTACCTATAATTGATGATAGCGCGATAATATGATAGGTTCATGTTACAACTTCGCGCTTAAATTCCAGTTTAAATCGCACAAATCTCTTCATAATATTCTCATTTCTCAAATACATCTGAAGTCTTTTATCTCGCTGTTGACCGGTGTGAAAAACTGTGGACTTGACTATAATATTATTCTAAGAGGAGTCAGATGTTGGATAGAAAGACCAAATTGCCAACCCGTTGATCCAGTAGTTAGCATACCTTACTTTTATGCCGCGGGTCGTAGATATGATTTCGTTTAAAATATTTGTGTCATCATCAACCTTTCTCAGTTCACTGCTGTACATAGGCCTCTCCCAATGAGCGCCATCGTGCCGTGTCCTCGGCTTGCCGCATCCAGCATCTTGCAGCCTTCCGCAGATCGTAATAGTTGTGTAACAGACACAAATATTTGTTCTGTGTCACCAGGGTCCAAAAAAATCTTATATACATACGTATATATTTATATGTATCAATCTGTGTAGATTATTATCAGCAGTATGCTTACCATTACCAAAGATCTTTGATTGAAAATTGATACTTACTTGGAGATCTCCTAAGAAATTGTAATTATCTAAATTTAGGGCTTGTAGCAATATATCATGTATATCAATCATGTAACTCATGGCAACTTATCAGCAGGTGATCTATTTCCAGGTGTTGGGACATAGGTACTCAGGGGGGGGAGGTAAATGACATGCAGTGACATAAATCTCACAGAACATTCGCAATTCCTGTTGATCAACACAACAGACAAATGGATACTTCCTGTTCAGCCAACATGGACGCAGTATTTATGTAAATTAGTTATTCGATAGCTCCCATTCATCACCCCCGCTCCCTTCTTTCCTCCCCCCATTCGCAACACTATCTAGCACTAGTTTTAATATCTATGGTTTCGTTCAAATGCTGAAAATATTCGTTCGCTCTATAGGTGAAAACATTCTTATGGCTGGTAAATACATAGATAAAAAAGGTGCGTATACTGATGTGAAAATTAAGCTTTGGTCCAGTGGTCAATGAATCTGATAGAGGTGGATGTTATGGATTCGAATCCCGGCCAAAGTTATTTTTTATTTGATGAGTATTTTTTGTATTTAGATATTTATGTGTTATGTGTTACTTTAAGTGCTGTCTGGTTATCATAGTATCTACTTATCTGCTTTGTTTAAAATCAGACGGTCATATGTGACATTTTTCTAAAATTTCATTATTATTTCATTAATTTTACTTGAATTTTATCATTTCGCTGATCGTTGTACCGTTGTAGGCCTTCTTTAATAATGACAACAGTTAAGCCACAGTCTATCATGAGGCCCAAGCGCGGCTTGGAAAATTTCTAACGTGCAAGAGAATAATGCATTTGCATGTAGAGTATGCATGAACAGACAGAACCCAATTGCAAATTTTATAGCAGTGCCTAAAGGCAATAAATATTGCATTTTGCATGAGCTGTTCCGAATGCGTGGGCCCACAGTTGTTGAGGACTAGTTAGCTGATAAATTAGGTCTGCTCATTGTGATATGTCATTATTTATTGCACTTCGTGGCACTACTAGATGTAGTAATACCACTAATGAGTACTACTACGTTTAGTAGTAGTATCTAGAAGTAGCTAAATAGTATATATTTATAATTGTTATTTCAATTTGCTGTACATTTGTGAAACAGGTATATGGAAAAAATGAACGCCAAATGGAAACTTTTACAAAATAGCTGTCGGCATATTTTTTTTCCAATGTCAGGTTTTTTACAAGTACGTATCTTTGTTATGCTATTTTTTTATGGCTAATATTTTTGTTTGTTAAACAGTCATCTTGGTTGCCGCGATGGCATTTATGATCATATTGTGAACTTCTGTTGTTACCTTCCTGGACAGAGGTCTCTCCTGCAGATTACAACGTTACTCAGTCCTTTGCTGATCAAAAAGTCCTATGTGCTTTTTCTATGAGGTCTAAGAGGTCCTATGTGCTTGTCCTATCTTCATAAGACCATCGGTCTGAGAGGGCGGATTTTTTATCTTCGACTTTGATTAAGGGACAATTATAAAATTGCCAGATCAATAATTATGTAGGTCTACCATTTCCAATATTTTATATATATGTACATTAAAACAGTTATTTTACTAAATATTTCTTTAACGTCCGAGTAAGAAAATACATAATTATGTTGAACTATTTCAGATTTTAGATTTCAAATAATCAACCTTTTAATTACAAAAAAATAAATATAAGCACATGACATCATTAAAGTTGTCAGTGTATGCTTGAATTATAAACAGCCCCTTCTACGGCACAAATATGTATTATTTGATGTCATATTATTGACGTCATCAATACCTCACAATAGTGATACAAATATTTGTACTATTATCGTTTCAGAAAGTATACAGCATCGTTTCGTTTCAGAAAGTATACCGATTATAATTCGAATTTCGAATTTCATTCTAGAACTTTCCTTGGCATTGTTTAGCCCCCACTACGGTTTGCCCTACATACCCCAGTCCTTCGACAGGCAGACACAAAATAGCGAAGGTTTCTTGACATTCCCCGTCAGTGATGTAGCCGCGGGCTGCGGCTGGTGTAACGAGCCGAACATTAGTTTAAATTAAAACATAGAGGCCGATTCCATTTGCATTGCGCGTGACCGTCTGTCGGAGCGTCTAGTCGCCTCATCAGCCGACCGATTAATTTGACTAATGGTTTGGCGCAAGGGACAAAACACGAGAGGTATATCGGGAACTAAATGCAGTTTTCGCAGTAAGAGGTTTCGCAATCGATGTGTGTATAAAGAGAGTGAGGATGTTAAAGAAACACGTCAAATCTGTAGATCAGATCTTTGGCAGTAGATGCTCTTTGGCTGCGCCACAAAAGATCTAGCATTAGGATAAAATATATATAATTCTTAATATAGGTTTGGCTATTGTCAAATTAAAAAAAAGGTTGTTACGATTACATCTACGAACAACTAAAGTACCGTTTACGCTACTATACGTTACGAATAATTATAAGTTGTACCTCTGACGGGCAAGTTTTACGATTTTTATATTTGCCAAGATTTGCCATTTTTACGATTTGAATAGCAGGCGAAGTTCGGTTAACTTTTAATGACATTTGTGAACAACGACAATTTACAATATCGTAACATCGTGATAACTTAAAAGTCTTCTATTACTTCTGGTTAGAAGTAGAAGAGAACAAGACTCCTCTGAGAATAAATAGTTACTATTGCCGTTTAATAACAACTAAACCAACGCCTCTAAAACAAAACAACGAAGAAAGAAGCATATTTGAGTTCATACATACATATAATTCATATTTACATTCAAAATTCGGATTGAACGTGACCTACAAACGGCTGCCGATCTCGCCATGTCTTCATGCCTTGGGCTAGCGCGCAGCCATTAGCGCGTCGGGCCGGATGGTCTCAGTCTCACACCTATTGACGCTTCCTCTTGGGCACGTCTGCGCTCCTGGTACCTCGGACGGCGCAATGGCTTAATAATATCATAAGGAGCTGAGTCATACGTAAGGTAAATCTGATTCATCCAGTGGTAAGATGTGGTAGGTGTCAAAATGAAAGGATAAATATTAAATATTTCAAGAAGTAATTAGTAGTCAGTGAAAATAATAAAAATAATTAAGTTACGTTATTGACAAGTCTTTTTATTTCATTTTAGGTGCAGTTTTTAATTT
This sequence comes from Parelbella ahira ahira, assembly GCA_018244795.1. Taxonomy (NCBI): domain Eukaryota; kingdom Metazoa; phylum Arthropoda; class Insecta; order Lepidoptera; family Hesperiidae; genus Parelbella; species Parelbella ahira. The sequence continues at coordinate 18,088 of DWME01001765.1, forward strand.
TCGCTTCGATATTTTTGTAGCAGTAGTTATGATATTTAAAAATTATCGTATCTCTCGTAACTAGAGAATAACGCTGCGAAATACAAGTATAAATATAAAGCTATAGATATCAATTTTGGAATTCCAAATCAAAAAACCACTGCGCAAAGATAGCGTATTAAGTTTTCCAAATTTCTTTACAAAAGACATGTCTACACTACATCTCGGCACTGGAAATAATATTTTACAGGCATTTATTAACTATAGTGACTGATCTGCAACACGGATTTATAAAGCTTTTGTTACCAGTATAAAAAAGTATCCTGGCATAGCTACATGTCAGTCCTAGATCCATTAAAACCCTGAAGAAAATCCAATGTTCCATCGCTTCAATTTTCGGTTCTATCGCATTGCTATTAGCCCATTAGCTTATGCTTTTTCATGAATCTACTGTCGGATATGATTCTTCTCTTAAAACTAGATCAAGGTCATCTACACTGGTCAGTCTAACTTTATAATCCTCATATTCATTACTGAATATATAAAGTATTGGTCCCTATATTTTTCTAGATTATTATGAGCTATATTATTATACATAATATATGCTTAAAAATATCCATAGCCGATATTTTCTTAAAATTGATCATAGGCCAGGCCAGGCTTCAAACTACCGACTCAAGGATTTGATGCAGCTTAAATCATTGCTCATTGTTGCATATTTTATCACGTTTTTACAATCATTATCACCATCAGCCTACTCCCGTCCTCTGCTGGACACAGACCTTTCCAATAGCACGCCGTCGAGTTCGATCTTCAGCTCTTCGAACCCAACCGCTGCCAGCCACTGCATATATCGTCACTCCACCAAGCTGCTTAAGTTTTTATCATTCAAATAAAACACTTTAAGCTTTGCATGTACAATTGTTCTCGTATTATAATGCATTCCAGTAATTACCAACATCGCAAGCATGTCGGCCGGGAGTGAATTAGCCGGTCATATTGTGTCTAACTCTTAAAATATTCTCCGTATTGACTTGTGAGCGAATTTAGCAGCTAGGGTTGTCAGCGGCAATAGATATTTCACTATTATATGTCAAGTATCATATTACGTTTTTGTTTTAAATTATTATAGTAATGTTTGAAATTGATCAAAACAACTTTTTGAAGATTATATGTATAATATGATTTTATTGAAAACCGACCTTGGATTTTTACATCACGAATAAATAAATAATTATCTGTATTTTACACTTTTATCCAGTATAGTTGTAAAGAAACGGAACGCATACTCTTTACAAAATTAAAATAAATGTTATAATCTTAAAAAAAAAAATTATAGGCTCAAAGTTGAAGGCAATCCACGTCTTCAAGTTTGCACTCCATAATCGTGGAATGTTCGGAGGTACTCCTTGTTTTAACTTTAAAGCGGGAGCCTAAATAAACAATTTAACCGCCAGGCTGTCTGTTCGGGAACGGATGTCTCGTTAAATTATATGTAAGGAATATTTTACATTAAACTCTCAGAATTCATGAAACATTAAATTAAAGTGTCGTTAATTTAGGTAATGAAAAAACGTCCCATGAATGAAATAAATAATAATAATAATAAAGTCTTTTCGATCGAATTGAGCTTAATAGTGTGCTACTGGAGAGCTCTAAGTCCTGCACTAGGCGGGAACAGGCCGATGGTGATTGTAGGATATGGTCTTTCCCTTGTTTTATAGTCTAGGTTAGGTTAGGCTAGGTTTTATCAACTTTATGCAACATTACTCCGCAGTCGTTCTCCGTGGCAGACCAGTGTAATCCTTCTCAGACAGAAGGCAACTCGTGGATAACAATAAAGCGAAAGAAGGGTGGATAAAGATATACTGTATGTAACTATATAACAATTGGTTGCTTTTCTGTTTAAAGAATCGTAAGACCGCGTACGAAATTTTAATGGTTGAAGCTTGTAATGAACGAATTGAACTACAGAAATATTCTCTATCTATGCTCCAATGTGTAAATCTCAATTAAATACAGATTTTAAAAATCAATAAATCAACGAAATTTGATTGGAGAATAAATTGTCCAAGGCGGTTTGATTCAGATAATTCGTTTTTCATTCTCCAGCGATATAAATCGTCAATTATCAGATAAACATCTTATTGATAGTTTGGCACTCGATGCTCTCTGCCTATCTTCTAACAGACCTGGCATAGTAATACAATAACAATAACAGCGTACAATAAAGTATTTCAAAGTCCTTCGTATGAAGAAACCCTAAGAGTTACAGCCATATTCGTTTTGCCGCAAACGCGAAGGCCTGAAAGGGGTACCTGCAGGACCCAGTAATGTGTTTGTGCAGGCGATAGGTGCAACACGGCCGCGTATCGATGTAAAACAAGATATGTTTGCACACAGTCGCAGCCAAGTTTGTGGAGATTCGCCGGCGCGCCTTTTCCATAGAACAAGCGTACCGGCACGTATGTGCGTATCATATTACGATGAGCCGCCAGTACTTCTATGGATTCATGTGCGCCTAGTATTAATTTATTATTAAAAATATTGTTTTATTATTGATAACAACTATATTTAGGTAATTTTACTTTATAGCGTCATTGGTGGTCCGAGTTAATTAAATTGTGCAAAGGCCTCGTCAAAAATATTTAAATCTTAACCCACAAAAACAAAGTGAGATATATAAAGATAACAAAAGAAACCTTCTTTTAAATATGTTATAACTTATTCAATATCACTTTGTTCAATATCTAAGAAAGAATATGATAGAAATTAGAGTCAAACACGTCTTCGGGTGAAAGATATTCTATAAGAAATTGTCCTTGCTGGTCCTGTCCAGGAATGGATTGGAGCACTGTGGATGAACGGAGGGTTGAATATGGAAGAAGTGCATCAGGTCTATAAGGATAAAGATATTTGGCAATCGGTGCACTTTGCCTACTTCGAAAAGAACCAGGCGTGATGATACAATAATAATACTATGGTTGAATATAATGAACAGATATATGACCCAGAGTTTCCTTGTTTTTATACACAAAACATTTTAATTGAGACGCCAATCTCAAATGTTCTAACTAGCCATAAGGATACTACCCTCTTCATGTACCCTTCGCGTAATTAAAATAACCCTACGAATCTGCAAGATGAGGAAGCGTTGCTTGGCAGCAGCAGGAAGGGGTCAGATACGAGTACCTTACTTTGGTCATTTGTAGCTTTGAAATATTGAATTGTTTAGAAATAAAAGGAAGTTATTTTCTTTTCATTATTTTGTGTATAAAAGATTTTTTCATAAATAAATACAAACTGTTTTATAAAAAAAACATATGAGTAAATCGGAACAAATCAAAACTCACATTAATTCAGGATTCCTTTTCGAATATGTATAATGCTGTGTCTATCAGGCAAAATAATGAAACCTCTAGCAACACCGAAAAGCGACAGGTTTATTTCAGTACAAATCCTTTCCTAATATAATTGTTTTATAATAATATTTGTATAGGTTTTTCTTTTAAATAATATGACCTAGACTATATTTGTCTCAACATATTTTTATTTACAATGTAATGTTGTTGATATTAGCGACATACACGTATATACGTGTACAAATGTATTAGGAGAGAATCTGAACAAATAAAGAAAATATTCAAATGTGCCTAGCGGTATCGAGCCGTGCACGTTTAAGCACGAAGACAAATATTTTAATGAATGTTACTTATAAAATTTTAAAAAATCTCCTGTGCCAGCCCTACGCTACATTGTTGGGCAATTACTCGTTAAATCAGCGAATTGGCTTTCAATAACAAAACAGTCTGTTTGTCTTTTTGCTCAGCCCGCTTGCTAATTGTTAGCGGAAACTGATTTGTTCAATGTTAAATATAACTTTAAGTTGGAATCTACAGAAACTGAATATAGTGTATTGAGCAGTAAGGGTAAGGATTCTGCGAAATTGGTTTTTATTATTCAGTCAGTTCTCTAACACGGTTAGCAGAGAGTACCGAGTCCTAAGTGTGGTGCCCTTATAGACATAATTAAATTATGTCTGTAATAATTATTAACGAAATATTAAATAGCAAAATAATTAAATTTTTATGAGCTGTCACATTTGCATGTCTTATAAAAAAAACTCAATTCTAAATAGTATATCTGTCGCATTGGTGCCGCGAACATGATTCAGCGAACATTCTAAATTCGAATGTCCGCTCCAAATGACAGGTGTCAAAATCGCGTCACGGGCCCGCAACATAGCGTCCGGTTACCGTCGCTCGCGGACGCGCGGGCGTGACGCCGCAAAGAGACCATTGGAAAGATCATTTCCGATATTCACATCGCAAATAGAACGTGTGTCTATGCATCTGTTCGTATCGGTTTTGACGGAGCTAAAATGAGCTTGTAATAACGAGGCTGCCTCAATTTGTCAACTGTACATCTTTTAGCGAGATTTGACTCCATGACATTTTTCTTTTATACTACTTAAAATAATACCTGACGAACAAATGTAAAAAAATCTGTTATAGCCATGAATGTGAAGAGAGTGATTGATGCACGTCGGGTCTGTAAGGATAGAGACATTCGGCACTCAATGCTCTCTGCCTACCTGTTGAGATCCCTAGCGTGATACGCAATATTAACAATACAAAAACACGTTTATATGTGATCATGATCACAGTAATAGCACTTGAGTAAAGCGGCGACGTGTTTAATCCGATTGATCGCATCGCTGTCATATCGGAAGCCACTTACGTCGCCCCAGCGTTTCCTGCACTGTGTGCCGGGTAATGGACGCTGGTGCTTCGCTTATCGATCTGGTGCCAGATTTTGGACAACCGATGTCCGGTGCCAAAATAGTGGGTGGGGCGTAACATCACGCCTGTAATGCCCGAAGGGGTAGGCAGAGGAGTGTAGTACACTCTCAAGTTTCACCAGTAACATATAAGTGTTATGGAATAATAAGTGGTAAGCCTATTGCTATACACCGGGCACAGATCCAGACTCCGTGTGATTAATAGAAATCCTAAATTAAAAAATCGGTCAAAATAGAGACAGATTAATCGAAATAATCGATAATTTGGACACTTTTATAAGGAGCTTTAATTAATGTTTGAGTTTTTGACCAAAAACGTATAAACGATGCTTTAAAGAACGTTTGATTTTCTGGCAATGTTACCGATATTTAAGAATAATGTCAACTTTAAACTTGCGGATTTAATTTAGTCGCAAAACGTGATAGACATTTTTAAACTGATTTCATTGCAAAACTTTGGTCTTAAGTCATTAT
>DWME01001766.1:0-23337 GCA_018244795.1 Parelbella ahira ahira
AAAATCTTCCTTAAGGCGTGTTAAGGCTGCCAATCTGCACTTGTTCAGCGAGGCAGACTAGCCTCGCATGATAGAACATGCTTGTCCAGCAAAAGACAAAAGGGTCGATAACAACAACTGATATAACGCTACGCCTAGTCTCTTTCGTGGTAGGCAAAGAGCACCAAGTGCTACATTTTAAGGGTCAAAGGCCAAGTGTCAAAAAGGATATCTCAGCGCCATTCATTATTTTACAAATCACCTCAAGTTATTACTTGTTATTCTGAAAACAAAGAAATCAAAATGAATTCCGAAACTCAATTCAAAATCAGGTACGATGTACCGGTGTGTTGCAACCTTAAACCATTTTAAAATGGTATTACACAGAAAACATTGATGTTGATTAATTGAATATTATTGCATTAAAGTTATCAAATACCCCATTTAACGGGATACTAAACAAACGCTGACCGCTCCAATCAACCGCCATTCCTTACACAAATCCCCGAGGTGTTTATCGCATACTGGAAGTATTGCGGTTTTGGACCAACTCCAAAAAAGCTGGACTACAGTCTTAATATGTTTTGTTTAGATTGTTTAAAACAAGAGATTCAATGCAGTTGGCATTATCCTTATTAAGTGTTGTTTGTACGTGTCTCATTATTCTGCTAGAAATCTTGATACCTGTTTCAGTAATATCATTTTTTTTTATTAGTTGACGTTTTAGTTTAAGTAGTAAGTGTTTCAATAACTACGTATCTAAGCCGTTAATGCCATAATTAGTGATAACGTGGGACGTGTTTCTTGTACAATTTCTTTTATCAAATAATTGATGATATTCTTTGTTAATCTATGAAACTGATCACTTGAATATCGGTAATCTGTTCAGGTGTTTGATATTGTTTAATAAAAATCGCCATGGCGTCCATTGCATGATAATCGTAGCCCAGTTGGAGTGAGTCCAAATAAAATGGACGGGAACTAATGGTGCTGTTTGGTTGGGAAGTAAAAATCCTGGACATATCCCGTCTTTGATGTGTTATACATATCTATTTATGACTACACCATTACATGTACATGTTATATTGTTATTGAATTACGTGAGAGTGTTCTACGCTCCTCTGCCTATTCCTTCGGGGATTACAGGCGTGATGTTACGTATTTATCATATCATTTTCACTGTAGTGTATCGATATTCGATGATTAAACTGCTTTGCTTACAGCTATAACAAAAAGTTGCTCGTTAAGAACATGGCAGTAACTTTTCCAATCCGGACAAATTACTTAATGAAATTCTCTCCCTGTCTGTTGCATACTGAATTAGTTGCTAAGCTGGAATCGCTCCAAACGTGGCTCCAGTCCATCTGCGGTGATGTTTGCTTGAAATATGTTTTGAAGCGAAACAATGACTGTCGTTGTGTTTAACATGTCCTTAAAATAAAAGCGATTGTTATGTCTGTGAGTTTATAATAAATATTTTCTTAAATTTATTACGTACCACTACGCTTGTAATCCCCGAAACGGCAGGTAGAGGAGTGTAAAACGCTTCCGATTCATCAGTTACGTTTACGGCCCGCAATGGAATAGTTGGTGAACTTATTGCCAAACATTGGATTAAAATTCCGAGCCAATACTTGTAATTTCTAGTAGAAAATCTAAGTTATAAGAATGTGGCAATGGCGCATGCAACCACTCGACCAACGAGGCAGTCAAATATAAACTTTATCTTAAATTTATTAAGTCACCAAACTCAGGTTTAAATGCTGTAACTGGCTTAAATCCCACACCAGGCTGGGCTACGCCGTAAGCTCGCTGCAATCGGTAGGAACCTGCGAAAAAGGACCTCGGCTTAGTTTAAAACTAAACGGGATATCGAAAAAATACGCGATTAAGTGGGTACCTACATAATTAAACATTTTATTAAAATTGTAAATCCCGTTGGGCTATCCCTAAAATAAACAGGTATGTGAATTAACCTGTTCTTATTTTGTGTTTTTCAACCCTTTTATAACGTCCCCTTTTGAAACACGGATCTCCTTTTAGAATGAGAGGAATAAGACCATAGTCTGCCACGCAGGCCAATGCGTGGCAGACTATGGCCAACTTCACATGCCTTAGAGATTCTTTTCACTAAGAATTAACCTGTTACATTATTTAACTATGAATATCGAGACACAAAACATTCAAATGGACCCTGCAGTAGACCAGCGCTGATTGTTCTTAGACTTCCAGCATAATGCTGAATAGATTCCACTTCGTAGTGTATACGGCCTACAATTGTTGTTTGTTGGTTTTTATATTTTAATGCTTATATAACATGTCGGAGTATATATTGCGAATAGTTTTCTTTCTTTCTTTCAATAATAAAATGCAGTGCCTAACAGTTAACAGTTTTCTGGAAGACTATAGTTAAAATAAAACAGCATTATCGGTTTCCCATTAAACGTAGCTGGTTAGGTCATTATCTTGGAATTTAAAACAGCAGTTTGTTTTCTTAATTTCCACTGAAAGAGAATCACTTGATATACAATACGTGGTAAAAAGCCCGGCGGTGTCCATTGCACGCTAGATCCGATGCCAAATTGGAGTCGGTCCAAACAAGGTAGGCCGCGTTAAGTCGCTGGAGTTATCCTGTTGGATCATTGATTAAAATACAAATCTGTTACATAATACAATTTGTTTATATTCTTTTGTATAAGTCCCTATCCTATTCCCGTTCCCAATTCTATTCGTTTAACATAATTGGTGAAAAACGAGAGTGTACTACTACACCCCTCTGCCTCCTTCTTCTAGTATATACAGGCGTGATTGTATGTAGATATGTTTGAGAAATAAATAGGTTATTTACTGGTTGATGGGGAAGTAAGAAGTTTGGGAAACTGGCGTGCGCATATGTAAACAGTGATGAATCTAGAATCAGTATGCCAGGTCTGCTCATTCGATGAACTTGACGTCTCTGCGTAATCCGTAAAGGAACTGCAGTGATGATATACTTTTATTACTACGAGGAAACTTAATGAAAAAGTGTTCTTATGAAATTCAATGTATCACATAGTCTCGTCAATGGATCGCTGTTTATTAAAAAATATTATACTCCAGCCTCCAGGCCACGCGGTTGACCGCTTCCGATTAAAAATAATAAAAAATCTATACAAATTACTCGTCCCAATTCCCCTGCAGCTATTCGGGAGGTATTCAATATTCTGTTTAATAAAAAACTGACTCTCACAGACGCTATACATAAATAATATAGTCAAATAAGCCGCGTATTTAACTTTGTAATATTTTCCTTTCAATATTGAATAATATTAACTGGTTACAAACACTAAACGTAACATCACGCCTGTAAATATTACTAATATATTTACCTGTATTAATATTACTGTATTATTACTTATATATTTGCCTGTAAAAAGCAGGTGGTGGCTGGACAAGATCTGCGAAGATTCTAGTTATGTGAAGTTCCTTGGGAAAAGGCTATATCTAGTCTAATGAAATGACAATGACGATGATAGTAATATTCCATATAAACGTATGTAACGTATGTATGTATATGTTGGGTTTCTTTCTAAAATGTATACGCTTGAAATGTATCGATAAGTCAATAATGATTGTATGTACATCTGCACCGTTACAAATAGCTGTGTTCTTTTAAAAAGTGCTCCAAAAAATCCATATAAATTTTTTGCTCGTTCCACTTTAGAATTCGTTACAGTATTCAGTGCACTGGTGTTCTGTTCTCGCACAATTAGGTTTGAACCTTGCTTGTTGCGAGCGCCGGCCCGGACTTCGTTACACGTCCATTCAGTAACACAAAAGATTATTTATTGCTTCAGTGCTTTTCCATACAATTTTATGTACTAATTATACACGTACATAACTATTAATTCAATGTGTTTTGGTAGTTATATTTCAAAGTTACATAATGTAAGTAGGTGTAGGTATATACATATATTCTATCATTATATATATACCTACAAAATAATGATACAAATAAATGAAATTAGTTTAACTAAGTCGGATCGCTCGGAAACTCCCATGTATTACGAAGGCAATAATTGTTTTCCATATGTAGTTTTTTATATGTATGTTATATTCTTATGTATATAAGATTATCTCATGTTTGAAATGAACCATCTCGGGTCTCAACGCACGCATACCCTATAATTCATTGAAAATACTACTTTTTATCCATAACATGCCCATTATATGTATTGTTTCTGACAAAACAATGGTCGGTGCTATATAATACTTTATGCATTAAACACATCATTTGTTCTTTATAATTAAATAAAAGAAGTAATGAATAAACGAATGAAAAAAAATAACACACGTCATATTTCCATAATATCTATACATGTCAATTATGATAACGGTCAGATGGATAGATATATAACCATGTACCTATAGGGACGATGCTTGGTGGAAGGATGTGTCCATTGGTGAAAGTCCGACCTGAATCTAAGACGGAGGATGGTAGTGAGTGGATGAGATCTGCGGAGGATCTGTGTTGTGGCACACTTTGGGAAAGACCTATGTCCAGCAGTGAAAAGAAAAAGGCTGACGTGATGATGACGATTATAACTATTATCAACTCCCATAAAATTTTAGGTATCCTTTCGAAAAAAGTGTGTATCAAAATAACTACATGTACAGTCGTAGTTTATACCATTGCGGCTAGTTCCATAAATATCCGGGTAACAAAAGTTACATCCGGAAGCATACCTAACGATGTGAAAAGAAAAAAAACACGCGAACCAAACAAAAACTCCAACCATCCGGTTTCCGAGGTGTTACGTAAAGTTAAAAATTTTCCACATCCCCAATCGGTTATGCGTCACATCTGAAATTAAATTAAAAAGTTTATTTAGTCGATAGCAAAATTGTTAAAGAAATTCCAACATTATCTATTAACGAAATTATCTCGTTCCTTGTTATGTTAAGAGAAAAATTTATTTATAAATTTGTTGTTACATATCGATCATTTTGTTAACGGGACCGGAAACAAATTAAGGATAATGTTATCTATAAAAATAACAATTTCTTTGTAATTAGAAAACTTTGATTTTGTACGTTTTCCTTTTTCGCAGAATAAAATGGACACTATGCTATCATTATTAAGATCGTATTTCGCATGCGCGTACAGTATGTGTAAATAACAATAACGTGTTTTCATTACAAAATACCTGTTCATATGTGCGTATGTACACACGTGTCCCGTTACAGTACAAGTACCCACCGAACACACCCGGCCGCCCAATTACGAGAACACAAAAACCCCCTTTGTGTACTGAAAGAAACAAAATATTACATTATCTTCAGCCCAATTTTCCCTAACAAATAACACGTACTTGCTTCAAAAGAAACTTTTAATATCCCCTATTGCGAAAAGGCGTGGGATTTTTACAATTCTTTTTATATTACCTGTTACGTAGCTTGTTCCACCGATACGCGGGAACGACGAGCGTGTACTCGCTTAAAAATTACCAAATAATGCTTTTTGTATCACAAAAGTGGGCCACGAAACAAGCACACTGGCACATGGTAAGCGGATAAAACCACATCCTTCAAATTCGAACATATTGCTTCTCCTATTCTTCTTTTTTGGCGTCCATTGTCATGTTGGAGATTTAACTACAGAAATAGAGGCAGGCATGTGTGATGGAAGTCCTTTTGAGATATTCTTAATAAATATTCATTTTATGACATTTAGTTTGGTCTCATTTTACTTTGTTGAAACATGTGCGTTTTAATATTAAATATCCTTTGCTGTACCGATAAACGTCATGAGAAATCGGCACACGATTTAGCAGTTGAGACGATAGATTTTTTTCCATAATGTTCTCTTATTCAACTGTAGTCTGTCAACCCCCACTTGGCCAGCATAGTTACTCTACTGCCTTAAACCTTCTTATTGCAAGATATTATCTGTTTCCAAGAATACGACAATAGTATAAAAATTTTGGTGACGGGAATTATAGTTATGGTGACTTTATTTTACAGAAGATTTAAATCTTCTCTTTTCTCACAAACCACGGTCGTTCTCTTGACATATTGCTGATGAAAACAATGCAGTACCAATATCAGGCACACATTTTTACGACCGGGAAACTCTTCACTTTCGGATAGAATGATCATAAAAGTTGCGATCTTTCGCATACTTTTATATTAATGCATATCGATTTTGAAATTATATTATATTTAAAAACTCAAGGCTCGCCCATATTGAGTTAATAGGCTGTTAATACTGGCTAAAGTGTAAGCCGAAAGGAAAGTGCAGGGGAAGATGTTTCCGATACCGATGTGCCTGTAGGGAGAGATTGATAAATGTCAATGAAACCTGTCAGGTCTGTCAGTCTGTAAAAATATTTGACACTTGGTACTCTCTACGTGTGTCCTAAGAGCATTAGGAAATAATAATAATAAAATTTAAACATTGTATTATACACAAATATGATGAATCACAATTTTATGTAGCAAGCTATTCGTGGTTACGATAGTTTCAGCTTGTTCTCGGAACTTATTTCTAGACCTATCTCATTGTTTCACAATATGGTCTAGGAATAAACCTTAATTAGGTGAAACCACTTGGGTAAAGGCAAAATACAATAGTGAGATTCACGTTTATCATTATAAAATTTCATCATCAACATTATCAGTTTTTGCAATACCTTGCTCGTGGTGCCCATCGCCCGTTATACGACAAACGATTACTTTCCTTGTAAATAAAACAATTGAATATGTAAATTTATATCAATACATATTGTCATGCTGAACACAGACCTTTTTCGTATGCGAGAGAATATTAGGTAGTGTGCTGGAACATGTTCATGTTCTAATGCTGGTAGTGGAATAAGGAATAACAGTCCAGATTCCAATGTCGAAAATCTCTATTGAACTTTACCAGCCAATTGTTCCAAACGAAACCAACAGTGTAGGTACCACAATGTCTGAAACATAGAAGCGAAACAATATGTCCACTTTACATATTTAGAGCTTGTGTGTGACAAAGACAGGTATATCTTTCGTACGGCTTTAATCTTGGTATTCCACTAAAGGTTGGCTTTGTGTTTTCGACTGCTTTTTTTCTTTGCATTTAAATATTCGGCGCTCCCGGCCCTGATGCGGTTGTGAATGGTCAGCAAAAGTAAGCAAAGTACCGCATGGTCGGATTCTGAATTGCTGACCGTGACGATAAAATTTAAACGTGTTTGAATGGGCCTGTGCGTAGGACAGGTGATTTCGTTTGTCTTATTTATATAACACTCCATTAAACGATTTATTTATTTCAACATTAATTAAGATCATAAACGATACCGCTTATTTTAATGAACAATAATCATAAAAATTACATTAGATTACAAAAAAGATAATTGATGTGAACTAGATAGAATAAGCTAGAAAAAATGGGTAATGGAAAACATTTTAGGTGTCCTCCGTAACTAAATAAATATTATTACTTTTAAATTCTCTTCACATAAAAAACATGAAAGAAAAGGGCAAATTGTTCTTTCTAAACGAGTCAATTTATGATAAAATCACTTACCAGCGTAAATCACATATGTTTTTGGGAGAGTTCGAATCACAATTTCTTCTTCATTTCCAGTTAGTAGGTAGATAGATCTCGATCAACCAGTACATCCATATTTTAAAAACCCTTAGAATCAACAACAATGATGGTTCCTTTAACGTGGCAAATGTCTAGCCGCCTATTTAGAACAGCGTTTTAGTGAATAATTAGATTATGATACAAATTTTTTATTTTAATTTTACACTTTAATTCAATTGAAATGCTGAAGAGAAATACATTTTTTTTGTTTCATAAATATTGAATACGATGGTAATTAATAATAGATATTACATACAATACGATAATGTAGCATGTACAAATATATTGTGGACAGCAACAAGAGAAAATACATACTAGTAACAAGTTCTAAATGTAAACATGGCACCTATAGTGCAAAAGCTAAACAGGTCTGTTCACACTACAGCTCAATTTGTATACTTATGCTAAAATACTTGAGCACTATTCAAACACACAGAGTAACATTATCACGTACAGTCGCGTACAATTTATTTACAATTGCGCTTCAAATGTAACGTATAACCTGCAACGTTCCGCCACATTTAGTTGTTCTTGACAGTACCTTAGAATAGCTAACGTTTTGGTAAATATTTTTCCGTGAAACGTATTTGAAAAGACTTGTCTCTCGCATCTCATTCTTTAAAACGTGAACGTTGTTACGTGCACAATGACATGTTTTCGCGTTGGGACTGTGACCTACATTTAATGTTTTTATATATACATACATACATGTTCATAGCAGATATCTGACAGTCATGACGGTCATGACTGATAGACTCATGAAGTGTTACTGACTCGTCTATCTGGAACAAGTAGAACTGATACTGGCTGGTGGGAGAGTCAGAAGTCTGTGAAACCGGCGTGTTTGTGTGAATAGACTGATGAACGTAGAAGAAACACGTCAGATATGTAAAAATATAGATATTTGGTACTCTGTGCTCTCTGCCTACTTTATAACAAACAAGGTGTGGTAATAAAATATTCATAATAATTGAACTGGGTTAGAACAGTATTTTACACAAGTGTTCCGAAAAAACGGTTCTCGTTTTACGATCAACATAACAATTTGTGTTACAAATTTGATATTGTTTATTAAATTATTCCTTTGTGTTTCCTCAAACATGAATATAGTACCGGCATAAATACAGCCAATTCGTTTATTGAGACAAAAAATTTACCTGATTTCACGAACAATGTAGATTCTATACACACTCATGTTTGAGTATGTATAAATTGAATTATACTGGGAATCATATTCAGTTCATACTATTATTTTGCTGATTCAAAACCTTTTAAATCTCGTATAAAAAACGAACAGTTACATAATTGTTTTATTTTATTCAAGAAGAAAGAGCTCTCTTTCAACGTCGGTAAGATGTTAGCCACTTCTGATGTTTTGTAGATGTCCACTGTCAACGGTGACCGATTTAGCAAAGTTAAATAAAATAAAATTATAAAACCGAGCATACTAAACAAGACTTTATCGAGCTAATATTTAGTGTATTTATATCTAATGAGAAATATAATTTCCATTCAATTCAGTCAGAATAACAAATATGATAGCCCAAAAGCTTTATCCGAAACTACCATGTAACAATTAACTTGATGACGAGTAAATAACGGCGACAATTTTGTTTCTGTACGTCGATAATAAGATAAGAAATGATCTAATTATGTACCGGTTTAACTCACGAAGCTTCGGACCTAAGTTTCGTTTTGGCACATGAACATAAATAGAAATATCTTTTGTATTTATGTTCATTTCGCGAATATTTTTCAACAGTTATAACAAAGCAGCAAATGGATTGCACTATCAAAGGACATTCTTCTAAGCAACGCTGTTATACATATTATCCACTCAGGATAATAACCTTTCATACGAGTCTGACATTACAGACAAATTAACGCCCACTTACGCGTTCTAGTAGGTTTGGAGTGACGGGCTGTTCTCATCTGTCAGGAAAACTACGCTTTGTTGTACCAGACGCATCTACGACCTAGTTCAATTTGACATTGTTCATCAGTCACGCTAACCTTTGTCCTAACTATGCCTTATGACGTCATTGTTCAAGTCATCACGTCACGTTGTGCCTAAGTACTTGTTAGCGGGAATATGGATGTCATTGGGTCGTGTGGCACACAATGGGGGCGTATAGGTTTAATCTATCATGTTCTTGTGTTTCATGTTGCTTGTATACTGCTTTTGTCAGTACTGACAATTAAGGCGCATTGGACGTAGAATTGCTGTTATTGGTGGCTGGCCTCTATTGGTTCAATCGTTGTAATATTTACTGAGATATTTGTTAATGCAAAAATAAATTCTATGTTGTGACATATCTGGCGTTGAAGTGTTTTACGGCACATTTTCATAAATTGGTACACTGCAGAGTGGTCTTAGCAGTGGATCACGATGGTTATCAGTCATTTATCCTTGTGGGCGTAAATAGAGGCTGAATAAATGTTACGACACTGTTTTTCTGTCTCTAGTTTCAATCTTTACTTCCCGACATATAAACGGGGCTCGTGCTCAACAGTGATACAAATTAATGGACGCCAAAGCTTTTTTAAAAGAGTACGTTAATTTACTTGGCCAAACCTTCTGATCCATCTACGCTTTTTTCCTCTATATCGTAAACGAAATATTTTTAATATAACTTGGCTGTTTCAGCAACAATATACTTGTGTCCAAGTTGCAACGGGGGAAAAACGTTGTTTATAATAATAATAATAATAATAAAGTTGTTTATTACTGATTTTGAACTAAAAACATTATTTGATTATACTGATTTTCCAATTATGTAGTAGTTAATATTAAGAATTTCTGTGATTCACATTTTTAATTACTTTGCTTTTTAACCTTCAGTTTGTTTTATATTTACAGTTTCATTTCACTGTAACCAAATTCTCTCATTGTCTTCCCAGAATGAAAGCAATGCACGACCATGCTGTTTTCCGTCAGTGTTATGATTATGAGAATGAGTTTGAAGATACTATCGCGTTCTCGCTCCGCTCTAATCTCATCTCATTCGCTCGTGCTTTGTTACTCTTCTGCCAACTGTACGAATAAGAATTCTAATTTAAAAAAGTTATATAACACAAATATATGAATGCATATGTAAAGAAGAATCGAACACCAGTTTTTTAAGACTGGAGCGTACTCCTTTGCTTATGTGGATTACATTAACTTTTCATCCGGGACTTAACAGTACCGTTCTTGGGGATATTTTTCAAAGTAACATTCGTTATTCAACAGGGTACTTACAAGGGTAGGATAGGGCGATAGCACAGGTGGGTTTTCTCTTAAGACACTTTTCTTCCACTTTCGCGGGGAATTATTGTTCAGCAATAATACTTATTTCTGTCTTTCAATGTATCTGTATAATATTGTGATTGGCACGTTGGTTGTAATATTGATTTTTTTATATTTGTTCCTTACTGTGATATTCCAATGCCAAACGACTAACTGCACAGATATCGGTTAGTCTTGTGGTTTGTTATACCCGTCTATTAGAACAAAGATTATTGCCGGTTGAACGAAATCTTATCTAATAATAACTATTTTCAATGAAAATTTTTGATCTGATTTCGATTTTCATTTCGATGTAGGTACCTATACGAAGTACGATCGTTTTTCCTTCGTATACAGTTATATACAGCAAGATAAAAGAGAAACGATTGTCTTAGTGTTAAAATTCTATTGTAATGGATAATTTCCATTAAATATGGTAGGTACATCCATGGAAATCAGACATTTCCATAGAAAAAAAATAAGTGAGACTTTATTATTAACCTTTTATACAAATCGGTTTTTTGCCTTAAGTTTTTGTCTCGTATTTGTATATATCTTAAGTAAAAAAATTACTCAGTGTTATATAGCAACATTTTTGCATCTGAAATAGCATTCGACATTATAACATATGGATTGGCCGACATTAATTATACATTATCTTCGCGATGGAAGTTTATCACGAAGAAAAATATTTTCGGTGTCATTCGTTATTCAACGAGTACACGGGCTGGAGTAATTTATCTAGAAGCATAAAGCTGCGTCTAAAGCAGCGTGAATTTTGCATTGGCGAGCATTGACAGTGTTCTGGAAACTTCTGCCGCACATTTCGTTAATGTCAAATCCCAATGCTCGGCGGAGGATTGTTGAGTTGTTCTGATATTCAAATTCGATCGTACAATCACAGTTATCAATATTTTCGACAAATCAAGGATGAAGGTGACATGTTTTA
Source organism: Parelbella ahira ahira (assembly GCA_018244795.1). Lineage (NCBI taxonomy): Eukaryota > Metazoa > Arthropoda > Insecta > Lepidoptera > Hesperiidae > Parelbella > Parelbella ahira. Next base: position 11,806 of record DWME01001766.1, read on the forward strand.
TGAAGATTAGGGAAAGAGGCTAAGAATATTTAAAGACACCTCTTTTCTTGTAATCGTTTCATTGTATATTATTGTGTATCGAATATTTGAGTTCTATATTGAAAGTGGATTACAATGTCAGATCTTAATTTATGACCTAAATCTTAATAACAAAAACTACAAGACTATACCTAGTTATACAATATCTTCCAGTCATGTTACCTATATGTTATTAACATGTAATAACGCAATTGGCCCACAAGTAAGCAGCAAACACTAATTAATTTGTTTATTTTGCCTTGGATAAGTTGCAAGGGCTTTTAGAATAGAGTAATAATGGATTATTTAGAGTATCAGTTGATTATTAATATGGTGGAAAATGTCCAAAAAACAGCCAGCAACATTGTTATTAGCACGGCACCATTTTTTAGTCGTGTACATAATTTAGTCTTAATTGTAATAGAACATTATAGACAGCTAAGCCGATTATCAGATAGTCTGAGTCGATTTAATGGGACCCTTAAACCACTCAAGGGTCCTAACAAATCTGAAATTGCTAATTTCGAACTCAATATAATAAACTAGCAATAAAATAATATTAACTGTTTTGTTATATTAGTTAAATCATGTAAATATTTTGTTGATTCACTAAGACCTATTATTTTGCTGATATCATCAATATGAAACCGCTGCGTCACGCTGATTAGGACGAATAAGCGTCGAACCACTGACAACTTTATATCAGCCTAAATTACTTGATAGCAATAAAATGCGAAAGATTATAAAATTTAATGACATTAACGATAGTAGTTATCAATTTATTCTCCTGCGATTTTGCAATTTGATAATTAGAGATTTCAGTGTTAATTATACTGTGATCATAATTAAATAAACATTCGAATGCTTAGGTTAGAAACAAACAAATCCGATGACGTATTGAGTATTGTTGATGTAACGTATCATGACCTAAAATGTAAAGGGATCTGTGAATCCGCCCTTATCCATTCATGTAAGCTTTAATGATCGAATACGCCTTTGTACGCACACCGCCTTAGGTCCTTGTGTAATGGCTACTCTCCCAAATTGAGGAGGCATATTGATTCTGCGATAGACTTTTACGAGTGTCTAACGGAAAATTGCAGTACTGTCAACTTAAGAGCTCTTCAGCCAAGTTTCTGTATCGCACATGGTTTTCAATTAATTAAATTGACTTGATAGTTCGGAGTTTCTTATTTTTATTGTTCTTATATTTCTTCTATTTAGTTCTATATTTTTATATTATTTGATTTCCTTCAATTCCACTATTTCATTCCACCTTCAATTTTAAGAATAATTTTATTTTGGGTATATTAGATAAGAGGCAGTGATTATTTAAATGTAAATAACTTTCATATCCGTACTTTCATATTTTGCATTACGTTAAATATACGTTAATAAATAAAACAACAGATATAGGTAGAAATATTTAATACAACAGAATAAGAGACAGATATTCAACATACTCGTGTTAAACATGAAATCTATACAAACCTAAACGATTTTGTACAATTTTGAATACGTTACAAAGATAATCAAATATAGTCTAATTAGATTGGACTTAGTATTTTAAATATATTTAATCTTTCGTTAAACATTTACAATTCATATAATTTTGATAGAAATCCTTACAACTGCAAATGTATGTTGACATGAACTGGGAACAATGATAAAGGATAACACACATTAGGTTCACACCACGCCGCAACGCATTGCACTAATACATCTACCTCCCGACTGACACGATACTTACACTGATAACTTTTCCGATTTTCCACTGATTGACCATTAAATGATATCAAAGCTTTATTACTTTGTAATCCCACTGAAAAATTATCTCACTCTAGGCAATGTGATTATTTAACATATATAAATCTAACGTTTTTAACATTATTCTGTGAAATAATTTTCGTTAATTGAAACGATTTTCTTAACTATAACACTCTCATTTACCCAGCGAACCAATGTTTGTTGGTTTATCACTTTCCTATTCCGATTAAAAACATCATATGTATTATAATGTGTCAATTACATATGAATACGATATACTAGTAAATCATAGCACGGCAGTTGCAACTTGAGATTTTGAGTGTAAGCCAGATCTTCTGCAGTTGCGAGTTTACACCCAGCAGTGGGCTGTAAACAGTTTTGATGTGCGCTGCGGTGCGGCCCATTTATATGTGAGATAAACATTATTTCGACAACACCAATACTACATTACTCTATGAACTTGATAACATTAAAAATAAGTTTTCCGATCTGACATCATTGTAATCTACTTTCAATTTAGAACTGAAATATTCGATGTGAAATACAATGAAACGGTAACAAATACATACATATATGGAAAACATTCAGTAAATACTAACAATGGTATCGTGTTACCAATAGCTTACTATAACATAACAGAGTTAATTATATCTATAAATGTTTCCACTAAATAGATAAAAAAGATAAAACTGAATTATTTTACACGATAGTTTCTGTATATGAAGTGTATTTTTGTAGACAATTCGTACATCTGTAGACAATGTCAATTTCTGAAGACAATGTGTATTATGAATATTTGTGTAGATGGTGTGTCTTTTTTAATGGATTTCTGTAGACGATATGATTTTCCGCAGACGCATATTTCAGTAGACAATATGTATTGTGTAAATTATGAACAGAAGCGTTGCCTGTAAGTATACTGATGGCAGACGGGAAATCGTTAAAAATATTCTAAATTTAAACCCAATAAAAACAAACGATAAAAGAAGGAGGTAAAGTATGACATATTATACAAAGCTACAGGAAAATACAATCTTATTTCTTAGTAGCTACTAATTGTTCCTGAAATTAAAAGGAACTCAATGCAGTATTTTTATTTAGAAGTTCCTCGAAAAGCATTAAGTTAGTCATTATAGGCAAAACCAATTAATAATGGTGTCTTCCTTTTTCAATAATTGTTCTCTTCCATAGTCGTATAAATTGTACATTCTACCACCTTGTAGATATTTTTGCCTTTTATATATTATATTTCGATTCCATACCGTTAGAGTTAAGGGTCATAATCATCAAATGAATCAGAATAAGCTTTTAAATGTACCATCCATGATTATTTAATAATAAATATATTTCGGTAACCAATAAATAGCTGTGAATGTAATCTAAAGTCTAAAATTCAGACAAGTAAAACTCACAAAAAAATTATTGATTAATTTGCTATACAAGAATAACTCTTTTCTTACGATTGAAAATATTTCAAATCAAATGATTTTATTTGGACTTCATCGCTCTTAAAATCCTTGTTTCACTTGCTGCTGGTTTTATTTAAAAAAGAAATGCCATGTGGGCCATCACGAAAGCCATTTCTCAATTAATACAGCCTGATAGATATTGAATACATGTTTTCTCTTAAAATAACGTTTACATTTTGATTTAGCAATCGTTTTCATTTGTTAAAAACAGTAACCAAATTTACATCTTTGGACCTATTCGTACATAACCACAAAAGTTTAGCTTACAGAAAACGCAATTTTACTAGTCTTGAAAACATGATGGCGAGGACCTATATTTTCACTTAACACGGTGCCGTGACGAAACTTTTCGCATTTCATTTATTATTTAGCACATTACTCTCAACTTCGATGTTTTATGGACTTTGCAAAATAAAAACAGACGACGGCTCTCGAAGCCTTGGAGAATACAAACCATAATTTCCATGCACAAACAAAGTAACAACAAATTGGAAATAACAGATTAACTACTCCTACTTAAATCTGGTATATTTATGCTGATTATTGGATATACATTACTGATTAAGAACGTAATAGTTCTTAAAACATCTAGCCAGTTGTCAGGTGTTAATAAAGATTATAAAAATTCAACTTTTAATGAATTGTCAAATATTATGAATCTATTTATCCCTATATCTATTTCGTCAAACACTGCTTTACCTCTACTGTGATAAAAATTTAATATACTCGTACTTCGTCTAGCATCTCACAAAACAAACTACTAGTTATTTACAATATTTTATTTACATTGACTTAGAACGATAATATCTATCATTTTCTCTTATTATTTATGATATATTAATGAAATCAATAAACGTTTACGTCATTACCGACACATTAAGGGCAACTAATGGTATAATATTAGAAAACACTATTAAACATTTTCAAATTACACGTAAGCTAAATGATTTTATTTACACTTTTGTATATGTATAATAAATATTATATTTTTTCATCAATCGTAACACGACATACTTATGAGTAGTTAAATTATTGAAAATAACAAATTATCATAATTTAGTCTTTACAAGATAAAGGCTTAGCCTAAACAACATTCTCTTTTTCATCTAGATTATATTTTACAATTTTTTAAATAAAATAACACCACAAATCTCGATTAGACTAGATTCACCCCGAAACTTTATGCTAATATCACAAATATTCGTCTGTTTCGTTTTTCTTTCATGCACTTTTTATATATTTAAGAACAAGGTTACTATTATTAGTACTAAGACGAGATTGGGTAAATTTTTATGGACATGAGAAAATGCTTTTAATCTAATTTCATTCTGAACGGGATGTCCGTAGGTTTCTTCAATAGACTGAATTAGTTCCTTCGGACAAGGCAGCGATTCAAGCGGAATGTCTGTAAGAAGTTTTGCTTTGTTCACTTTAGCTTTCTCCTTTTCGTTGTAATCATCAGTTTTGTCGTAGTATTCATAGTTATCATCAGCGAGAACATTTCCGTTAACAATTTCTTCGTCATTCTGGTCATTGAGACGCCTATCATTTGAGGAGTCCGTGACACATGATATTTTCTCAAGGGCGTGCTTCAGAGAACTGTCCTTGGTCTCATTTCGTAAAACGTATATCCAAGATAGACGGCAATTACAGTTGAGTGGGTTACCTGAAATGAGAGCTTGGATTAAATTTTATGTGCAAAGTAATGGAACACCGCCTTGACGAGCTACCTCTGTGGCCTTTTTGTAACATTAGACTTTCTTTACTTCGTATATGTTAATCGAGGTAGTACCTCATAATGGATCACATATGCATGGTATCGTAATCGTAAGTGATTCAGTGTAAACTAATAAATCACTTAATATGAAATAATTAATAGGAAACCATCATTAATATGAAACCACTTAGTGATTGAAGAGTTGCTGGTAAATTGACAATTTATACATTTATTAACTGAAGTATTAAAATTTATAGCGTTGTAAAAAATAAAACCCAACATAATATGTATAATAAATATTTTGTGGCTAGCGCAACGTTAGGATATTTTTAATTGAGTTTCACACTTTATTCTGTAACAATGTAATTTCAGCTTTAAAGTAACAAAATTTTCGGGCCCCAGCGGGGGTAGTGGATGAACTTGCTCACAGTAGCCAACAATTTGTCTTGCGCTAAGCTTTCTTTGTTAAGTGTTTAAGCTCGGTTTGTAACAAAGATAGATACGAGAAGCATCGTAAATGGAACAAAGAAAACGTTAGGCGGCCACATAATACAGTCAATTTACATTCAACTGACGTCGTGGAATTATCTACTGAAGTTGCCAACATCGCAACCTGCTGCAAACGGATAGTTTGAATCGTGGACTGAACTGAGAAAAATGGGTTTTATTCTCACTTCGCACGTGCCGCATCCGTATTCCATGCTCGAACATTTCCCTATGTCGGGAATCGAACTGACGTTGAGATATTGCATATTGTAAACGCTGGAATTATTACCACCCCGCGCCGGACAAATATTTGCTTAAGCAGAGATTGCTCGACCTCGTTCAGTCAGCCTAACAAGCTGGCCTTTGTGTTTTTCTGTATGTACAGATATTAAGGGTCTATCGGTGCATATTTTCCTGATACATTTGCTATTTGTTCTGTAACTTTTATATTTTGCTGCGTACAATCCTGAACTGTATTTATATGTTTATGTTATATAATATTTTTTATACATTCATATACCGTATCAATTTGACACAGTAATAGTATTTAGTGTTGATTAATTTCTTATGTACATAGACTGGGTGAGGATGTTGAACTAAATCATCGCAAACTGGATCAGAGCCAAACCACCAACAAGTGGCAAATCAAAGCCATTAATATTCCAGTGAATATGCCGTTCGACAGAAATTCAAATATCACGCTTAGTTTGATCTATCATGGCTAAGCAAAGGAGAAACAGTTGATGGCGTATAAAATATTGCACGGAATAAATCTTTCCAAGTAAACACTTACAAAGGAAGAATAGTGCAGCAAACAAAAACAAATGGCGGCCCTTAGCGCTGTTTACTGAGATATTTGCAATGTAGAAGCAACAAAATGTATTCTTTCCTCAACCACCGAATATCCCTCGTTTTGCTTTCACTAGCTCAGTGTCTGTTAAAGCATTCCATTCACTCGATATTCTTTGTGGAGAATTTGTAATGCATTCACGTGTACACTCCTTCTTCCTTCAGACTAAGAAATTCTTATAACAGGTTTAAGAAATAACGAACTTTGGCTTTCTTTGAATTTAATTCTTAAAAAGATTCAATAGATACTTTCAACAATTTAATTAATGACATTACTTTCAGAATAACTTTACCAATACTCTTGGCAAACACGGATTAGATTAACTGGGACTTAGAGTTAAGCGTCGTTAAAAAGAACAAAGTGCAATAAATTTTCTAAGCTGATTAAGTCTTTGTAATTATTGGCAGTCTAACTGGATGCAATATGAAAACATTTGTATGTTTTAAATCCGAATTCTTGGAAGCGTTGGAAAATATTCGAATTGCAACATTGTTGTTCAAATTACAATAGACTATAAATCTGCGGACAAGCAACCATCCCACTGATTGTATTTTGTTTTCATAGCAAATACAACAATGTGCCTAAAAAAGAAGAAGATGTGTCTCATGAATAATATAAAGCAAACTGTACACGATCGGACACAATGGCGCTATAAAATACCTAATAAACAAGCAGAAATGTTTGCAAATAAAATGCTATTTCTCGATGGAACCGAGACAATTTATCGGGTCCCTTCGCAAAATATAGGTACGATTCAACCCGACGACGCGTGATTTACGCGCCCGTAAGCTATGAACGCAAGGAATAAAAGGATTATACGTATATCAAGACACGTTCCAGAACTGAAATACTCTTACTCATCTAAATCTTTATCGAGGTAATACCACTGTAAACTACAGCTGAGGACGAAACGCCATCGTTTTGATTAAAAAAATAAAAGTATCCATACGTCGTTTAGGAACAGATTGCTTCTATTTTATGTTCGGAGAGATTTTCGAGCCTTCGGCTGAACACGCTCTGTTCAATTTATCTTCCTTTTTAGCGATCGTCATATATAGGTTACGTGAATATAAATTTTCGGATGCTCATTTTGTCTATTGATATAAATATTAATATTACTGAATATGACAGGATTCGATCTCAATTTACCTCTTTTAATAATCTTCTAAAATAATTTGATGTGGCTTCATAGACTTCGCTAAAGGATAAACTTCTTAAATTATGACTTAATTCATTCTACAACGATTATGTGAGACTGGTTTATAAAGTAATTAAAAGTACAAGTTTCATCTTTACGTACGCTTCACAAAAAGTAATAAAGCCCTTATGGGTCGAGGTATTTCGTTTTATTATACAACAAAATTCTTGGCTGTATCACGAAGCACAGAGAGAAAGTTAAGCGAACATTAATAGGAGCGGTGTAGTCTCAAGTAAATCATTTTAATAAAGACAAAGGTGTCTGCGAGTAACTCTACTTGCAATTGTGGTCCTTGGGGGAACTTTATTTCGCTTGATAATAACAACTGTTTACTGTCTACTACTTTGTAAGTTTAACAACAGTTTTCCCACAAATAATATTTCATGCAAGCACTGTGCGCTTCCGAATTGTTTTTAAAGATTCATTTTCATATTTAGATGAACCCACATTGTTTTAACTTTAGTCTACTTTTGTGGCAAAATACGAAATTCTACTTACCATCTAAGTAAACAACTGACGAAACAGCTTTATCATTCTCGACGACCGGTCGGATAGTTTCATAAGATATCGTAGTTAAGAGATTGTCTCTTAAATCCAATACCGCGAGGCTCCTTATGTCTACAAGTGTGTCCTCGTAAAACGAAGCAAGCTTATTACCCGATAATGTTAACTTTCTCAATTGGGTGAGACCACCAAACGCACGCTCTGATACATATTCTATTGCATTATTATCTAGCATCAATTCCTTCAATCCCCACAGCTCACTAAAAGCCAAGTTTCCAATCATCGTCAATTTATTGTTTCTGAAGTTTAATCGAGAAAGATTCTCCAGGCCTTCTAGCATTTCTCTAGTTATAACCGATATATAATTGAAATCCAATTTCAATTCTATTAAATTGTTTAAATGCTTAAAACATCCTTCGTGCAATAAACTGAGGTTATTGTTGGACAAATGCAGAACGTGTAAATTGGGCAGATTGAAGAATACGTCGCGTTTTAATTCAGATATTTGATTGTCATCTATGCTTATGTTGGACAACATCATGAGTTGAGAAAAGGAGTGTTTTTCCAAATTGGCGATTTTATTGGATTTTAAAACAATCTGTCGCACAGTACTTGAGTTCGTGAAAGCGTAAGGAGGAATTCTTTCTATTGTACCAAATTGTATGGATAAGTGCTTAAGCTTGTCTAGTCTGACTATGGCTTTAGCTGGTATGAAAGTTAGTGCGTCGTCAGATCGTACATTAAACATGAGATGTTCCAGCTCAGATTGCGAGGAGAAACTCGGCCAAATGGGATCATCTTCAGTTAAGCCGCCGCTAAAAATCCAACAATCTGCCCTTGTGGCCGCTTTCGGTTTATTACTATCGCAATAACAATGTACTTTAGACCTCCGATCGACGATATCGCATATGTTTATGAAGATTGGCATTTGATAGTAACGTCTATCAATTTTGGGTTTAGTCTCGTTTTTACTCTCTGTTATTCTGAGTTCAACAGTCATCAAAGATGTAATGATGATTAGATATTTTGTGATGTGGTCCATGATATTTGTAACTTCGACCTGAAACAAAGAGAAAAGTACGTTACATAAATGTCGTTTACTTTTGATGTCAAATAATTGTGTCAATAATCGTTTGACCATATTTAGGCAATCGCTTAGATCTTTTTTATATTGTCATTATTCCTACTCGAATTATTTTATTTAGCCAAACAAATTTAAGCCATTGTTTTACGGATAAGGCTGTATTAGTTTATTTCACATTAAACATTTAAACATTTCCAAAAAATAGATTTTATAGCTTTCCGCGTATCCAATGCATCGATATAATTTACTAATTTAATTAATTACAAAACCATTAATGTCACAAGCCACAAATAATCAAGTATGTATTTGATGATTATCGCAGTAAATATTATAATTGAGCTTTAAAGTTATATTCATTACTTTGTATATTATTTATGTGGTATTGTATATTTTTTTGTATATTGGAATCGTAATTCATCAGTAATAAACTTATAAAATCACATGAATAACAAAGAAATCTTCAATATTGCGGTACAACAAATATATATGACGACTGTTTTCGTTTAGCATATCCATGGACCTAATTTTGGCTACAGTATTAAAATTTTAAGCACAGCAAAAAGTTTCGGTTCGGCAAAATTATAAGTCGATAGGAAAACCGCAATTCCGCGAGTGTAAAAATGCCAGTAAAACGAAATTTGGTTATAGGTCGGTGGCGTTGCGAATAAAAGCACTTTGCGGAACACCAGTTTATTGCAAGAGGAAGTGGTAATTACTGACTTTAAAGAGATTGTGAGCCATTAATTCACTGCCGATTCACTTTGAAACGGAATTCCGTCTGTCTGTAGCGCACGGGATATTTTTTCGTTGAAGTTGGTTTGGGGTGCAATGATTGTAGTTGCCTTGGTTTTAAATGGTTTATCTGCTTCGTAAACCGATTTATCTTTGGAATTTGGATACGGATACAAAAAAAAAATTATCAGGTTTTGAAAAATTATCAGGTAATAACCACATTAGTAGTTTCAAAAGAGAACTATACAAAATTACCTTCAATAATTGCAAATAATTTATAGCATTCTGGAAAAGAAGTCCGAGTTGTCTAAAACCTTTTAATTCAGTAGCGTGATCATTTAAGTGATACGTAACTTTATAGGTGGTGAGAGTCCACACTCTGTTACCACTAACACCACATGTAAGCTCATTTAATCCAACATACCGTCATCAACGGGTATAACCCTTTTTATGTCCCATTTGAAATCACGGGACTGTCTCCATTACTTGGAAAGATTTGGTCCTTTCCCCATAACAAATCTCCAATGTAATTTGACGGGCACATAAGGGAGACAACCATTTTAGTGTCCCCCTTATAACTCCAAGATAGTTATCCAGGAGGTCGTTGATGTAGTTTAACGGTTACTCAATCGTTAGAACCAGAAACGTCTGCTTAATGTGATCACCAAAGCACGTAAGCGCTCGTTAAAATTTGCTAATTGCGGTCATTGCTTTCTGTGGTGTGGTTGGTTAACTTAACTAGCAACCTGTAACCGCCTCAGAGCAGAAATTTACACCGAAATAGCAGCTCTCTTTTAGACCATTTATAATAAAACAACAGTTATCAACTTGGACTCAGCGAGAGGACGGTTTTCATCGCAAGATCCACCTGCAGTTTTCAGAATTTCAAGCCATTTTTTAAAAATAAAATATAGTTTACTACTTTCGCAAATGCGTCCAATATTAGTAATGTTGCCATATTGGACACTGAATAAGATTTTCTGAAGAGCACATTGATTATACATATACTCCACTCTCTTAATACTTCCAATCAACATTTTATAGTTTCTCAATTGCACTAATTTTAATTATAATTTTAAGTCATTTACAATAGTCACATATCTATTTTTAAATAGTGCATGTATTTTAACGACAATTACAAGTACCTGCAGTTGCGTTTCGTACAGAAAATGTTAGCAATAGTTGAACGGAAGACGTAATTACTAAGGTTTGTGATTGAGAGCCATTTATTCACTTGCAGTTCACTTTGAAACGGAACTTCGTCTATCTGCAGCATACGGGTAATTTATGAGCCAAAGATGAGAGGATTAGGGGGTCCCACAATACTCGTTGCTCGAGCTGAATTTTCGAAATTCGAATTTCGACAGCGTGCATAATCGAATTGCGCTCTTGTGCGGGTGAACTTAATCTGTTGATAACGTGTAAAACACCAGTCATTTAGAACAGTCCGACTGCTTTGTGGCTTAGTTTTATATAATTAACGCTATCGATTAGAGAAGCAGGTGAACTTGAATGAGTGGTACTTGAATGAGTCACCCTTTACACAACATTATAAAAGTAACATCACGCGTTTAATCCTCGAAAAGGTAGGCAGAGGAGTAGTACACTCCCACGTTTAACTAGCTACGTATACAAAATTAGGTATCTCACTTATATTACCTTTATTATAAAATAAAAGGGTTATTCGTCGTTTGGCCCGACATAAAA
>DWME01001767.1:0-23336 GCA_018244795.1 Parelbella ahira ahira
ATCTAAATTAAAAACTTCAATAGTACCCGACTGGAATCTTTCCATCAATAGTCGCGCTTTGCAACCACTGCACCAACGATGTTTGTATTAATTTACTACGAAAAATAAGCAATGAGATTTAAAATTAAATAAAAGTGTAACATTTAAGTATTTGCAAAATAGGTAAAATATGTAAATAACGACTTAAATAATAAATAAGGGCAATAAAGAAAAACAAAATAAGCAAGCACTTTGGGTTGTAAACATCGCGGGGTTTATTTTTAAGCTATCGGACACGCAACACAAAATATTTTCAGTACACGCAAAAATATAACTAATGTGTATATAACATAGGTTCTAATTACCTTAGCAAGCTGTGAATGAACACGTAAATATAGCTCGGTACACTTATATAGATATTAAATGTTCGATTTAAACACATTTTCTAAAAATCTTAAATTATTGCCAAAATGAAATTTAAATCAATAAATGCAGCTTAATTTTTAAACTATTATAATCACAGGTAATAAATTAAATATAATCATAAAAATAGAAAAATAAAAATATATAATTACAAAGTTATAATTCAAGTCCTTAAAAATATTTATTAAATTAATAAAGGAAAGTTGTTTTTTTTTCCCAATAAATATGTCAATAAGATATGGAATAATTAATTTTTAATTATATTAATTAAATTGTGTTATGATAAAAGCAATTTAATTTAACGTGTTTATCAGATTTAATAATAAAAGTGCATGTAACAGTAAATAAAATGATTCACGACTCAAAATTTCTGTTCTACTAAATAACAGCCATTTCGTTCGGAGTTTTCGGTGCAAATTTATGCTACGTTCTCCAAACTGCAGTAATTGCTTTTCTCAATTTAGCAATGTGTGCGTAAACAACAGTAATATACGTTATACAGGATAGTAAAATAGATTATTAAGTTCTTATGTACATTGGCATAATTTCAAAAAGTTATATATATAAAAATATATATATTTATGATTATGAAAACTATATTTGAAAGCATAAAAACCTTTTAATACTATATATCCTTACTACAGGAAAATAGAGGCGAGCTATCCTCAGAGCGTCGGTCTCACCAGCCAACTGTTTGATTTTAAGCCAAATATAGGGATAGGGCCTTATTATGATGCCTCATAAAATAAATAAAAAAATCATTTTTGAATTCTATGTATAATTGTAAACTAATCACAATCCAAAAAATATCATTTAAGTAACGATATATAAGTAAACGTTTAAATATATTAAGATATATTTGAAGATATAATCAATATAATAAATGATATATTATGTAATTCAATCTTATCAGAAATAATTAATTATCAAATCATATCAATATTAATTCACAAATGATTGATAATAATATTACAGCATTGTTATAAGGATATTATGCAATTTTGAACGAATTAATGAATTATACCAGGTCTGTAAGCACAGAGGTATTTGGCACTCTATGCTCTGCCTATTCCGTAATGGGTCTGGGGTGATTATATAACAAATAATAATGATAATAATGTCAATAGTAAACGGTATAAAAGATAATACAGATTATATTGAGAGCCAAAAGTGTTAATACGAAACGGTAACACGTACTAAGCGTCTGCAAGGCAATGCGTCGGGAGGCAGTCGCGCTGCGTGGCCCGTGCCGGAAGCGCGTTGCAACTGCGATCGATGCAGGCGGCTGCGCGGTGCGCAGGTCGCTGCTCCCGTGACGTCACACCATCAAAAATTAACGCCGAAGCCTCACTCAGCGCTATATTCGGCCCCATAATGGACTAGTCCACACTCGCCGTGCTCTACGTCCGAAAGCGTTTATATTGCATTGTTAGGGTACTACTGGCTGAACGTTTTCGCAGCTTTCAAATGTAGAGTTTCAAAATGTGTACTAATTGTTTTATTTAATAAATTTTTAATAAACTCGAAGAATATTTTTATTATTGGAATATAATATAAACCATAATTTTCCTTTTTGATGAAATACATATGCACATATATAGATACTGAATATAATAAATAACGATCTAGTAGCAACTTTAAAATTAAACTATTTGATAGTAAGGAACTAAATTTTTTTGTATTTTAATTATCCGCAGAACCAAAGTTTAAATTTTTTTTTGTATATATGGAAAGATATAGAGAAGTTATTCCAGAGCCTAAGCTCTGGAACAACTTCTCTATATCTGTAAGAACATGTAAATGTTCATATAGCTTTCATTTCAGTGTCATGTATGTATATAATACGTATTTCTCATTAGTGCACGAAAACGAAGTATTTTTGTACCGTACTCTACAACATTGCAGTGTATTATTGTTCATGGCAACAATGACTATATAACGGACAGCCACATTTCCAACTTTTGTGAATGGAATTGAATTTTTCTCTGCTTGGAAAAATCTAGCAAAGGTCTGATGATGCCGGAATAAACAAATTAAAACAGTAGACACCCCTGTAGAGAGAGGTACCAAAACAGCCAACGGTTCTCTACTCGCAAATGTGCAAATGAATCGGAAATAATGGGGTAGTGTGAAGATTAATTTCGTAATTCAGTAGAATCACGGTGAACAGTTAGTGATTTAAATTACAGCCCGCTAATTTTATCTTCACAGAATTATGACAGTTAGACAATATGACTTGGTATAACTATGCAGGAAGATGTGATGAGGAAACCTCTTAATAACGTTCCCTAACAAGCACAAAAGCTATTAAATATAACTTGGCGTGTGTGGAATTTGTGATAACGGGGAACCTGGGTTAGTTTTTCTTTAACTTTTTCTAAAAAATACGTCTGACAACCGAAAATTGACATGTTGTGGTCATACGCGTCTCTTTCGGGGAAGAGACGTACCTATCAGTAGATTGATAAAACAATTGATGATTATGATTTAAATGACAGTGATAAATTAAAAGTATTCAAAGTACATTTAGCCGTTGATGCTTAATATATACAAAAGAAAACCGTTTCAATTTCGAAATTTTTGCAACAATAATGAATATTTTCTCCGCCACAGTCCACAGGTACTTTTGCTTTTACACAAAAGGGAACAAAGCCTTCGCTCGACGGTCTATTTACCAGCTGTTTGGAAGCAGAAGTATGTCGTTTAGTTTATTCAAGAGGGCGGAAATTTTTATAAGAGAGATTCGCTCTCGTCCAAAGAGAACGCGAAACACGACCGAAAAAGTTATAATATTTGCTTACAGCTAAAAAATCTAATTAAAACAGATTCAGAACGACTTCAACAACAATAGATCGTCATATCGATATAGTTGGACTAGTGTTTTGAAAAAGTAATATCTAGGTACTTTTAACACAAATTAAAATTATATATAAAGAAAAAAGTTTCTATGTAAATACATATTTATATAAATAATCTCGTAACTGTCTGGTTACCCTAACACAAGCTCTACTTCCGGTTTAGGTGGCTCTGTGTGTATGTACATATCTCAAGATATTCATTTGTTTAGAATATCCAAATTTATTTATTCTGAATATGGAATTACTTATAACGCCCAATTTATGTATTTATTTATTCGAATATCGAATTACTTAAAACGCCCAATTTATGTATTTATTTATTCGAATATCGAATTACTTGTAACTCCCAATTCAAGTATTTATTTATTTAGAATGTCCATTATGCAAGGCTTGAGTAAATTTTGCTTCTAAATACTGCAACGACATAAAGCCTTTGCCAGCAATATATGTAAAACCGACAGACATTTCTCGAAATAACTCCACTTAATGTATTCTATCTGGATTGGCATCCGACCAAACGGTAGCGTTAATTTCATAAGACCTTCCATAATTCCCAAAGAACTTTCGTAGAATTTTAACCGAGGCTTCCAATGTTGCCTCTTTTGATCTAGCTAAGTTTTTCTAGATACATACGCGCCACGAGCATAAAAGAACACGTCAGAATAAACTTATAGAGACGTTTGGCATTCGGTGCTCTCTGCCTACAACGTAGAGACTACGGGGTGAAGATGTAATAATAATAATTCAAGAACATACTCTGTATTCAATAGTTTTATTAATGTAATTGTTAAGCTGTTTATTCTGTGTTTGTTTCTAACCAGGCTAAATATTGGTGAGGTGCGCCTTCGTTTTTGTTCTATGTATAGCTGAGTGTCAAATTATCTGTATAAATATACGTATATAATAAAAATTGAATTTCCTGTTTTTCTGCTGTCTCATCACTATGGCACAGACTCTCTTAGTTCGAATCAGCCGTACATGAATTCCTGGATATTATAAGAGGTGCACCAGTCGTATAATATTGATTACTAGATATGATTAGTGACAAAGCTAATTTTCATTAGTTTTTAATAGTTTTCTATTGAGCGAAACTTAACATAAAATTTAACAAAAAGATTTAGCGTAGGACTTCGATAACAGTCATTAATTATCACCACTAATAACCCTTCCCTCATTCCACTGTTAAACACGGGATTCCTCTCACAATGAGAAGGGTTAAGGGTATTGTCAGCTTTGAAGATAGCTATTATACGAAACTCAACATATATATATTTACAACGTATTGATATTGCGTCTGTACCTACATTATGTCAGGTGTGTGAAGTAATATCGCGTGTGTATTATCAGAGTGGCTTACATGGCGCTCGTCGCGCGAGAATTCACGTGATAAGGTGTATGAATTATTCCATAACATTCTTACATGTACACGTACCTACTTTTCACGCATGGATTCCTCGAAAGGCGTGGAGAGCTTAAACGGTAGAAATAAAGCCGCGTTCAGATATTCCGATTATTGCGCCCTTACGAGTATAAACAGTCGATAAACAATAATATAAAAAAAGTCATCGACTGAAGTTAAAACAAATATTTGGACCAAATTCGAATTGAACCGACAACAACCAGCTCAGCGGGAAAAATCTCTGACTGAGACAACAAATCAGCCGTCAACAGACCAACACTCAGATCTCGATCCGTTAATAATTATCCGTTAACATACATAAGTGTAAAAATTGAAGTAAACAAATATCGACTGCGGAGAAGATAAATAACTACTACGAAGAAGACAAATATCGACTGCGGAGAAAATAAACATCGACTGCGGAGAAGACAAATATCGAATATCATTACCGCATTGGTCGCAAAGGAGTTGTTTTGCAACTGTTACATCACGCAAAGAATGAGGTAAGCAAACAGATGGAAAAACGACGCATATCTGCCAGCCCCTCTCCTTAAAAAACGCACCTGCGACTAATTTCGAGTATTAAGTAAAAGAGTTTAATATCTTTATGGAACATTTCCTTTTTAAAGAAAAATCCTCGGAGCCGAAAAACTTGGCACGAATCCAGTACGACCAACCGTTCCCCCAAGAGACAGCGGACGATTTACCCCAAAGGACATTCGCTTCGGTGAAACTGGATAAATCTCTAATTGAGGTAGAAAAATTTTGGACAATTTTTATCTTTAACTTCCTTTTTATTTGATAGAACGAGCAAACATACTAAATTTCGTTTCCGCCATATCACAATGGACTCTTTCCCTATTCATTTAACACGACTGGTAAATAGTGGGAGTACTACTCTTCTCTGGACACTTCTTTGGGGGTTACAAGCGCAACGTTATAATAGATATAGTACGTACCTTCTGTTGTCTAAATAGTTGTCGTATTCGTCCGGCATGCTTTTGTCGTCATGCATGTCGTACAGGTCGCTGTAGATGGCGGACTCAAGGCGCGAGGGGTCCAAATGATAGTTGGGGTTCTCGTAAGAGAGAAGACCATTCTCTGTGGACAAATGGAAAACATTTAAACACAATTTTACATTAATCTAAAAATAGATACATTCGCTAATTCTCTGTGGGAAAACAAAAACATTTAAGAACAATTTCCACTAATTGTAAGTTAAAAATACGTGTACGTATTAAATTGGTGGGTGGAAAGTGGGAGTACTACAGTCCTGTCTAACCTTTGCAAGGAATACAAGTGTCTTGTTATATAAAATATGTAAAAAAATCGTATGTAAGTCTTACTGATATGTTCTTTCTGGTGTACTATTTCGTTACATAAATGTATAGATGTGGGTACATGAATAATATACAAGGAATTGACTGTTGAAAGTTTTCTATTGACTGATGGTGGACAGTCTCATGTTTCGCTTTAAAAATTTTATATATAGATCAGACCATAACAATGAGATACTTTGACATACATACAAGACGACTACAGGAACAATATGAATGCTTTAGTTGGTCCTAATTAATTTAGTTAATTGGGCCAATGTTGGTATAAAGGAACTTTTAGCGCTTCGGCCTTGTCCGTAATCGGCTTTAATTATTGGCATTCTAGATTTTCATTGTTAAAACAATTAAATAATATAAAGAATAGATATAACTAGCTAACTTGACAGCCCCGTTGGTCGAGTGGTTGCAATGTGCGACTGCTGATCCTGAGAGGTCCTGGGTTCGAAACCCGGTTCGGGTACTATTGGACTTTGGATACTAGTATACATTCCTAATAGTGACCCGGAATCTGGATCTGTGCCCGGTGCATAGCAATAGATTCACCGCTTATTCCATTGTAGGACTTAAACGCAACTGGTGAATCATGGAGCGTACTACACTCCTCTGACTACCCCTTCGGGAATTACAGGCACGAGGTTTAATTTTTTTAACGTTACATATAACTAGCTATAAATTTGACGGAAAATATCGCGTTAAACCTACATGGCTATAAATCTTTAGTAATATTCTCTAAACTTGAAGTTTGTATTACCATACTTGGCCGGCAACTATCGTTTTAATATTTCTCAATATGTCACTACACCTGTGTCAAACACTGGAATGATAAAAGTGATAATGATGAGAATGATGATGATCATTATTAGCCTACATTTGCTGCTAAGCAGCAGCAGGCCATCTTATATTTCGATTTAAAGAGCAAGTGAAACAATTATTAAGATATGGGTCACTTAACGTTTCTTTCAAAAATTATGTGAAAATCACTCGTAAGTCAGGTCTGTAAGGGTAGGTATATTTGTCATTTGGTTCCCCTTGCCTACCCCGTAAGGTAATTGGCGTGATGATACAATAATAAAAAAAGAATATAACGGAAATGAAATTCTACATGCATACAGACTTGAAGAAAGTGTCAGATAACAATATTAAGCGGCTTATATTAGAAATATTTTACTGGAGGCACCGACGCGTGGTCGAGACGGCACTTGGGAGGCATCGCCGTCAGCCGATACAGCCTGCGAAGCCTTATGAGGCTACGTCTGTAATATCCACGCGCGAAATGTGCCTTTAATGCGTTAACACAGTCTGCGTTAACCGAAACAAATCTATGGAGATATTGAGTTCAACTGACGGGCCCTTTGGTCCAGTTGTTACGGAACTTGAGTGCTGAGCAAAGTTGTAGGTTCGATTCCCACTCATAACAAATATTTGTGTAATTAGCACAGATGATTGATCTGCATCTGGGTGTTAAATAAATATTCACATTTCTAAGCACATGTTTATAAGTATGTGTGAACTTTATCAGCTGTCCGAGGATAGCCCTAAGTATTCTTTAATTTGTCTACTATTCTATCTCTTAATGCTGTTAATTTATTGACGAGCACAGCATTGTCTCAGTTAACCCTGGGTGATGGAAAGAACACGTGATTATTGAATACTTTATATTGATAGTAGAATACATCCATACATAGATAGTTATAGTACAATTGAGAATAATAATAATCATTACTATTATTATACCCTCACGCGAACACCCTTACTGGGTATGCAGAGAGCGCCAAGTGATAAATATATCTATCCTGACAGACCTGTCCTATTTGTAACTTAAAGTACCTGTATAAAATTTTAATTAGTTTACTGAATAAACGACTCTTTTGTGAAATATTACTTTTTCAACCGAAAAGCAACGCAGACGTTTCCATAATGGAAAACCTGAAAAAAAAAGCCTGAAAAATTTCGCTCGCGAAATTTATAAAATCGTGACGAATTTAAATTCTGAACTATATTCACTAATTGTAGTGCTTTCGACTCGACCAGCGGGAAGTGAGCAAACGAATCCTTTTCAGTTCTTCAGTCGAGTACAGGACAAATTATGCAGCTGGCACGCAAACGGTCCGGAACGCCTCGAGTGCCGGAGCGTGCTGAATCGACCGCTGGCCATTTAGGGACAGAAATATTTAAATAACTGTTTTACATTGTAAAATTTACAGGCTTTACGATTATAATAGATGAATATTTATTAATCAAATATTATTTGTAGTTTATGTGGGCTGCTTCATTAAAATGTCACGGGTTCTGCCCAGGTTGAAATCCGATGTCCGTTTCTGAAAATGTCTTGAGATATTAACTATAATTTTTAAACGAATAATTTAATCGGTCGTAATGTATGGCAATAAGCTCAATCCTAATTACTTGGGACATATATAACAACTGGTGAAAAGTGGGGGCACTGACACAAGTGGGGCACCCTGCCTATCATCGGATTAATATTGGCGTGATAATATCCTCTGCGAAGGCACGTATAATTTTATTTGTGAGTTTTTTTAATCGATTGAAGCCATACAGTACTTACGTTTGACGAGAAGTGCCTATTAACAAAACGATATTGCCCATAACACGTGTTGGGCTACTGCAGTGTTATATTGAACATGGCGTATGGTACAAGTTATAAGAGTTACGCTGTTTAAAAAAATATTTAACATGTACTCTAGTTCTGACGGAGACCAAGGCTTATCTAGATCAAATTGGTAAGATTCTTATGATACCGCCAGAAGTCTTCGAAATTGGCATTCGTATGAAGAGACTGGTAAATATAGAAGCACGTTAAGTTTATAAATTAGAGATATTTGTCACTCGGTGATCTTTACCTACTCCATAAAGCACCTGGCTCGATGATAATAATAACAATTTATAATAAAGATTTCGCTAGATAACATATAGTTCAGTCGAATACAGATACGGTAACTGCGGCGGGCGACGAGCTGCGTTCAAAACGGTTATACCGTACTCGTTACGGTTGTCCGAACAATCGTTATGGCTGTCCGCAAGCTCGTTACGACCCACCGTTGGGGCTTAAGGACGTAATGATCGCTCATGACGCTCGCTGATAACCGCTTCGCTGTTGGCAAATGTATAGGTACAAATATGTATATCATTTTGAAGTTATTTCAAGAATAAACATCTTAGTCTAGTGTCCAGTCTTAGTGTTTCACTTCGATTAAAACAAACCAAAATTAAAACTGTACTATTACTGTTCTCATATTGTCATCCATTTAGGTGTAGGTATACGTAAAACTTATGACATTCTGAAAATGCATAAATACAGCAAAAAAATGTTGTAGAGTTTTATGTTCTATCACACGTACAATAAAAAAAGCAATATTGTGTGAATTTTTACACAGGTCAAAACAAGTGTATAACATAAAATATACATAGGTATCTACTTCCAAACAATTAAATTAACTAAGTCAATTTTTTCTCGTTGAAAATATCAGAGAAGGAAAGAAAATGAACAATAGCCACAGCATTGCCAATAAAACAACAAGACTACAAGTTTTTACGAGTTGTCGCGTTTAAGAAGTCAATTAACATTCATAGCAAAACGTTTTCCCGCGGACCAAATACAACCTTGAAGTTTTTTGCTACCGAAAATAGTGTACTTTCACAAACTACGATGTAATTAATTACACTAACCTAAAAGCGTATGCCCCTTTAATGCCGATAACATCTTCCCAAACAAACCGTACGTCACAAATTATCACCCTTAAAAAAATAATTAAACGCAACGACTTGATTAATTATATTAGTCGGTCTTCTATCTTGGTTTGCCGCGAGCGCCCCGCGTCTGTCCCGAATACGCCCGACGCTCGCCGAACCTACCCGAAAACCATACGACGTGGTATAGTCCACAAAATTGATTATAGATTTACCATTAATGTATAATATATAAAATTGAGGGTTCTAAAATCCTAAGACGATGTTTTGTGTTAAAATATTGTTGAACAAATATCGTGAGCTCTACAGTAGGTTAATTACACAGTCTTTGTATTGAATGTGCGCTCAGCGGGACGGTTAAGTTAGCTAGAATAAGTCATTATTTAGACCACTCGGCGACCCAGATCTGTGTTATTTATCGGTTACATTTGTTCAAATGCGTTAAACATACCTAAATAAACATGCTATGGTGTTGGATTTGGCTAGTTCTAGAAGTTTCTAAAATCAATATTCTTTAAATAGATCTTCCAATTTAGTAATTCCTATTTCAAATGTATTATGCCCTGAATGTGAGGATGATTCTAAATGATATAACAATGAATTTTAATAATCCATTAAGTTTTCCATTAATTTTCTGAACCACCTACTCTTTTATCATTCATTCTTATCCACGATATTAGTTGCACGGAAACTAAATTCTCATACTAACCTAAATCTTATACCCAAATATGGGTTGTATTTCGATAAAAAGCTCCTACATATACCTACTGTTTACAAGGATGCAAGCTTCCACTTTATCAAAGTGTGAGTAAGCTGCAGTGACAGTGAAAATATAACAAAACTGACGACTTACGCATTAATATAATTAATAAAAATGTAATTCACGCTTTCGTGACTACATATTGTCGTGGAAATATGCAATAAACTAGCTAGGAACTCCGGGAATGCATTGTGAGTCAGCCGGCCTTGGGCTTTGAACTTGAGGCGAGCGAGGGTTTAATAATCACGATTTAGTTTGCACATAAGCGCAAAGATAACGTACGTACATAATCATACTATCATTACGCCCGGCCCCATACTGGGTTGGTAGTGAGCACCAAGTGCTACTTGTACGTATGTCACTCTCTTTATATAAGCACTGTGCCAAGAAGATAAACATGCCTACATATATTTGTCAATTAGGACTTATATAGATAATTACAATACTTCTGTGCATCACATAATCATATTGCAACCGATCTCAGAATTTCTGGTCCAAAAATTGAAATCACCCCAACATTGAATCACCACTGGACCAACATTCCAAATGCTAAACGTATCTACCACATACAATATAAACTATTAAATACCGCATCAATGTGTAGGTATTTATAATTTGTGAATTGCTTTCATAACTTAATTCACGTCAATAGCAATTCTGAAAACATTTTAACAAGAAACAGCCGAATCATCATAAGAAGTAAAAGGGAAATAATAGGTAAATTTAAATAAGCGTCGCCTGGCGCCGTCTGGTGGAGTCTGCGAATATCGATCTAGTTCGACCTTACACAACCTGACCTCAGACGTTCAGACTGACCTGACGGGTAACAAGTATTGTTATCCATATATTACGTAAATAAATGTTATAATTACACTCATTCCGTCTTGCTTAGTTTTGGAATTTTAATGGGATTTGAATATGATTGATTCGGGATTTAAATTACTTTCTATAGCTTAAATGTCCAATGTTAGTATCACAGGCTATTAAAGAATAAATAGTATTGATAAAGAAATTTCAATCTCATCCTTTTTTTTAAATTTAGCTTATGAAATAGTCAATTGGTTTTGAATGTGGCGCGTAGTTTTTGTTTTTAGGAGATATGATTGTTTTCTTATTTTAAAAAGAGTTATATCTTTAATTCGTGAAACGAATTGATGAATGTCAGTTTGGAGTCAGTACTCTCTTCTTGGCGTGCAGAGGTTATAATGCATCACCGAATTACTCTTTTCGCCTTGCGTCTCAAAAATCCTTCCTGTATACAATGTAACTTTTTATACAAGTTATAAGCTGTATCAGCGTGTACTTTAAAAATACAAACCGGTCATAAATGTTCAAAACCACTATGAAACGGTTCACGCGTCGTAAACCGGTAGTGAGGTAATAAAGCTCGCCTGGAGCTTTTCTTAACGGCTTTGCAGGGCTTCGCCCAACAGGAAGTTATTGTATACATTCTTTCAGATTGCCGACACAGCTTTACATGGGTTTCATGAGAGGATGTTGAGCAGTTGGTCTTGGGTTATGCGGTTATTAAAAGGCGACACTTTTAAAAGGCAGATGTAAACTAAGCGGCTGTCTACTCTTAGTTCAAATTCAAGCCAACGTCCTGATTTTTTCTACACACTCTTATTCTGAGAGGAGATCCATGTCCAAGATGGACATGAGATAAAGAAACGGTCGATAATGAAGAACTACGTTATAAACAACCACGTGCGAGCCAAGCTTTGTGTCCAAAACCTCGGAATTGAAGGCTATATTCTAAGCCACTAGGCTATTACAGCATTTGTACTAATTTCGAACAAATTCAAACAAAATTCGTGTAATTAGCGTAAAAGATAAATTATTGGAGTAGAGCATCCTTGTCTTTATATTAAAAAGTTTATGGGTCACAGAAAAAAATTTAGATCTTAAACAAAGTAAGCCTCGGAAATATTAAACATTATCTTTATATAGGTTAATGCTTACGGATGTAGAGCTTTCAAACAGTTAAGCTGAGCGTCAAAGGTTTGAAATTTCTGGAGCACGAGTTTCATACAACATAGAGCTTGAGATGGCAATTGTAACTATTGTAGAGTTTGCCAAGATTTTACAATTGATGTTGCTTTTAACTCGCTTTTGTTTGCGGTATTTAAAAAAAAATGTTTTCTCAGTCTACAGGTCTGAAAACTCTAAATGGAAATACCGTTGTGTTGTTTAAATGAAAAAATACACTTGATTGTTGTGAAAGGAGTAGCGGTAATAACTCAGTGGTTTAGATTTCAGTCTTCTTATCGAGGTCTGGGAATCGAATAGCAGGCACGCATCTTTGGTTATATTAATTTTTTTTGAAGCCTACTCTTACTATTTTTTTTGTGTCAATTACATCAGTACAATAAACCAATGAGAACCGTTTAAAATTTTCCTTTCAAAATGCATACGTCGCAACGAAGGAGAGCATGCACGGTCGCCATTTTGCATAACAATTGTACAGAAAAACGTATTGACAACAAACATATAAAAAATCTCAATCCGTTAAATATTTACCTCACGTCTAGCGACGAATCACTTTCGACAAAAACTTGCCACATTCGGTAACAGCTGACATATTAACGGTTGGTCGCGACTCTTTAACTCTAAATCTCATGTCGATCACATAATTGTAAAATGGCAAATGTAAGAAACAACCGTTAGATTGAGCAACTTTTTCTTACAATTCGACAACGGATGCTCTATTTTATTGTAGATAAACAAACGAAAGAAGAGAGACACGGAGTTATGGCGCAATAGTATCTAAAATCATCATGTCAATATAGAATCAATCACGGTATTCGAAAATAGTGTCGCATATCGATGGTCGACTATCGATAGTCCCTCCATAGGATCGACAATGTATTGTTTGAAAAAAAAACATAAAACATTTTTACAAGACTATCGATACTTCTATCGTTTTTGCAATAATTCTAATTTAGCACTAATTTTTGATTGATCTTTTGCTCTAGTCTGTACTTTTCTAAATATAATTCTAATTTCAAATCAGAGCTTGAACAGAAAAATAAAATTTAAATTTATTTATATCTACAGTATCCTGTTAATTACGGTACATCAAGAAAAGAAAGAAGACAAAAGAACTATCATAATTCTTATTATATCAGGACGTCGAGAACCTTCGGCGGTAGGCAAAGAGCACGAATGCCAAGTATCACTACCCTTAAAGACCAGACGGATCGTGCTTCTTTTAGATACTACCATGATTTCGTACATTCAGATTAATAAAGAGAAGTAACAAAAATGAAAAGATGAAAGAAGAATAAAACAAGTAAAAGGATTGTGATACTCACTTTCCCTCTTATGTAGTCCCATGTTGTGGCTATCAGTGTTGCATACTGCACTCACAAGTCATTGCACATCACTATTCTAAGACAGTGCTAGAAAGTTGTGCGCGGAATTGATACGGAAGGTTGTGCAAGGCTGCCTGGACTTGCGCGTTGGTGTCGACTTGTATGGTCAAGTCTGTTGTCAATAGAATAGAAAATAACAGTGAAAAAACATTTTCAAAAATTACTGTAACGTTGCTTTAAATTGATTTTAGTTTTCATTATCGTGAATTGTTCGAGTAGGGGGTAAGGGAGGTAAAAGGGGGGGAGGGGTTAAGGGTAGGTCAAATAGGTCCTGATATTAATATTGTTAAATCATTTTCATCTATTTGAGTACAAGTTACAGGTGTTTAATAAAGTTCAATTAGGTAATCGATGGATTTAAAGTCGTTTCAGACATTTATCTTGTGCAAAATTATAAAAGATATATTTAGAAATTTTCATATAGGATGTCAGTTATAGTCATTATTATATTAACGTTACCATCAGATGTTAATTAAAAAAAATAATGTATTAGTTAATGTTTTATAGATAGGTAATAGATTTTGTTTTCAAAGTTCATAATATTTATTCATCATATAATGACTGGTTGTCATAGTATAAAACTTACAGTTAATGTATGTGTTACTCGCTCCATATTTATAAGAGAACAATTCAACAAGGTAAAATCTCTACAAAATCTCACTAAACTCGACGGCGCGTTTAAATCAAACAATTTGACAATTCCGAATAATAAATCTAATTGGTAATGTCGCCAATTAAATAAAATTATGGCGTCAAAAATCAGATTCACTTTCGAAAATGCAGTCTGACGGTGAAAGCGTTATTCTCCCTCTTTCTCTCTCATTAGCGAACCGGTGAAAACCATTGCAGGTATAATTCAAAATTCATCATATATTTGTTTACCCACATCGAGAGCGGTTCACACGATACGATTCTTACATTTTATTGGGCTTTGTTAGGATATGTCTTTTTTCACTGAACGTTATATCACAGTTCCTCATTACGTCATACACAGAAATAATTAACACTTGCATCTTAATTAAATTGCCACAATTGTTATCATTATATCGTCACGCTAGATTTCTTATGGGATAGGCAGCAGCGAATGCCAAATACATAATAATATGTTAATTCTTACATGCATAACGTTCAATTGGTACTACATTATCCATACGTTTCTCTAGCAAGGAGAACAAAAATATTGTGGTTTTTGGAATATCCTTCTCAAATACTGGGATGTATATTTGCTGTTACTATGTATTAAAGGGTTTAAATATCAAATATAACTGATTATAACCTTGTTTAACATATCACTGGTATGCAAGTTCTCTCTTACAATTGCCATAGGACTGGGTCATACTTTACCACACTGCTCCAGGATGGGCAAACAGAGATGCAATGCCAGTTATAATTATCGTATATCAAAGAATCTTTTAAGACACAAAGTACTTAATTAGTGTCAAAAACCACACTTGGCGATTCGGCTCGCTTTGTTTCAGACCTGTAATTCGAACTTTATCGTAATAACAATAACTCTACCACTAAACAACAACAGAAGTCGCTGGCACTCTTTACGTTGGTTCCTGAACTAATTCTTTAATTATAAGTCAATTATATACAGTAATTAATACACAAATGGTAGGTAGTAGGTAGGTAAGGTAGGTAAATACCTGCCTCCTACAGCTAAACACAGTAGCGGGCAATTTACGGCATGCTCGAGTAACCACGGACCGTTGCGACCTTGGCTCCGATATAATTACAAATATTTGAACCAACATTATTACAAATATTGGCCATATTATTTTTTTAACTTGATTGAAAAAATAATTATTGCAATCTTGGCTCGGGTGGACCCGCGAATGTTTGTGCCAACGTTATTACAAATATTGGCCACATGTTTTATTTACCTTAATTAATTGAAACAGTTTTAATGCATTGGATTAAGTCCGAGAGCTCTGAGGGCGCCTTATACTACAAACATACATCACTGTGAACCCTTTACCCTTTGATAGACTCACACTAGTCAACATAATTATTTAATACTTTATTTAGTTACGGGTGTGTGGTGTGCGTTTTTGTATATTTTATGTGTAAACAAATGTTATTATCACTTGAAATAAATTCTAACAAATATATGCACCAAATGCCTGATACCGGCGCTGTAATTACTCTGTCAGAAAATCAGAATTTAATATTAATGCTGAATATAAGATACCGTTTTATACTCAACACAGAATTATACAGAAAAACATCATACATAAATATAACATTGTTACAAGAAATTAATAATGTTCACATCCTTGTATGTTACAAAAATACATGATAAATATGTATTGGATTAAATTATGTACAGACTTAATTCATGCAGATTTTTTGGCATAGCCTAACTACTTCTCGGGTAGTTCAAAGTCTCGACCGCGACCTTGCCAAATACGGCGGGAGCTTATGAAATAGAATCTTAGATACATCTAAAATTAACACTATTCTGTTAGACATCGAATGTACTAAGGTATGTCTATGGTCTACTAAAGATATTACTTATTAGTTAATAGTTGTGAGTATCCTAAAGAAAATGTTCCTCCAACAACCGTTAACGATTGTCATTTAACAATAACCCAAAAAATTATAATGTTTGAAGTGCCAGCTAAAACACGAGTTTGGTCAGATTCGTATCAATAGTAATTAATAATAACATTTTGGGACAATAATATAGTTTTCTCATCCTGAACTAGACATAGATATACCCTTTGGTATGGCAACGAGACAGTTGCTAAATTTCATATATATATATATATACAGTTCTATGTACACATATAGATTATTTTACATCCATTCACGGAACAAATACTACTCATCTTTCAAGTCCTGGGTGGTAATCGAACCCACAGCCCCCGCCCGGGTCAGCAGTCAGTTACTATGACTAGACCAACAGTCTTTTAAATTAAGTTTAAATAAAACATTGTAAGTCGTATTTATAATTACAGTTTTTGTGAATATATTATGTATGTATTTATGTACATATGTATGCATTATGTTTTTGTGTCTTG
Source organism: Parelbella ahira ahira (assembly GCA_018244795.1). Lineage (NCBI taxonomy): Eukaryota > Metazoa > Arthropoda > Insecta > Lepidoptera > Hesperiidae > Parelbella > Parelbella ahira. The sequence goes on from DWME01001767.1 coordinate 16,865, forward strand.
ACGTATTTTAGTTTAACGACCTTGAAGTGGTTTTATTATATTCATATATTCGTATCATTAAGTAGATACGTGATGCATCAGATTTAATATTTTTGGGCATTATATTAAAACCCAACACTTCTCTTCTATTACAATTTTAATTTTCTTTTCACAGTTCCTATTGTACTCTAAAGTCGAATTTCTTGGAAGTAAATTATGGATAAATTGCCCACAATTCCCCGTGTATATAACATTATTATACTACTTCTTCTCGTTTGTGACGTTCCTTTTTAATTAGTCTTGCATTTAATATATTCAGCTGAAATGATTTACTAATTGTATTGTTTCAAAAATTAATAAATAATGGAGAAACAAAAATTAAAAACAATCAGCAGAATTTGTGTTTGACAGTTGTCACAGAGAAATTACTAGCCTTAAAATCTAAGTAAAAATATATGTTTGCATAATCCCATTAATAAAATTACATTCTAAACATCAATCTTAATAATTAAAAAAAATAAAGCCGCCAAAGTAACTGAAAACCCTACTATGGGTAGACCGATAAAATCTTAGATGTCAGATGTCGTGACACCTGGCAGTTTGTAATTAATAACGGCAAATTGAAAAAAAAAACCGTATAAGGTTACATGTTGACATTTGAATCTTTATCTATGGGTTTTGATACTCTTTTTAATGATTATAGACAAATAATTTAAAAGAGTCATAATACATTTAAGATATGTTAAAAGTTAACTAGATTTTGAAAATGTAGTGGGAAATTTTTCTAATTACAGATTGTAAAAATTTCTCACTATATGCAGAAATGATGTTTAAATTAATGCAGTAAAGGTTAAAACATTATTAACGAGGATTTAACAGGGGAAATAATATTAGGTATGGTTCCAAAGGATGACTTGACTGCCTTGTTGATCGAGTGGTTGCAAATGCGATTGCCGATCGGGTGAGGTCCTGGGTTCAAATCCCGGGTCGGGTACTATTGGACTTTTCTAATTTAAATTATTAGTAGTGACTCGGAGTCTGGATCAGTGCCCGGTGTATGACAATTGGCTCACCACCTATTCCATGGGACTTAAACGTAACTGGTGAAACGTGGGGCTGTAATACATCCCTGTGCCTACCCCTTCGGGGATTACAGGCGTGATGTTACGTTTTTTTATTCATTTAATTTTGAACACTGAAAACTTAAAACTAATCAGCAATCAATATAAACTTTGTACGGGAGACCTTGTACGGGTCTGGATATTTTCACATTAAATCGTGGCTTTGGGAAAGGCCTATGTCCGGTAGTGGACTGGAACAAGCTAACATGATGATAAAAACGGGGATTGACAGTAAAATTATTATTTTGTATGTGAATATGTCATGTCAATTGGCACTGGATTAGTGTGGTGGTATGCTCTAAAACTCCCGTAATTGTAGCAATGACGGCAGACGAGTAGGTAGTTGCAACCAAAATGCCATCATCTTTATATTCGTGATTAAAATTATTTAACGACTTAATTCAAGTGTGGTTCTTTCATGTATATATACAGATATTTGGGAAAACGACTATAACTAAATACGATATTTTTATATATTCTACATACCTATGTATAATTGTATGTCCAACGATCCGTTAATGGTAACATTGTGCGGATATCACATACATATATTGTACGTATTCTTTTTGTTCATTCATTGCAATTTAGTCAAGTCCCCGTCGTGGCCTCGTCGCGTCCCCGTCGAGTCCCCGTCGAGGCCCCGTCGAGGCCCCGTCGCGGCCTCATCGAGGCCCCGTCGAGGCCCCGTCGCGGCCCCATCGAATTCCCTTCGCTTTACAGTACCCACTCTTTTTCAACATACATTATCCGGTCCAAAGTAGCCCTTAACAGAAGCATCAGATTTGTAACCATCCTGAACCATCCTTTGTAACTATTAAATACTGAATGATCAATTCAAAATTGAATGAGCTTGCATTATTTATTGATTTAATTATACATTGATGCTCATGAATTGCTCATTTTATTACAACTTAGATCATTGTATTATATGTTAGTTTACTGTGTTAAAACTTAGATTATTTCCTACGTCCACGTAAGAGATATAGTAACTGCAAATTATACTTGATTGTATAATACATGCCACAAAAAATCGTATTCCTCTCCTAAACCCTTTTTGTAACATTTTTGCATTATATAATGGTTAATTTCTATTTTTTCAGATCACGCAACAGCGTTTCGAGAGGTATGTTCGATGATTTATTAAATTAAATACTAAATAATTATAATTATTATACCCTCTTTATTTTATAATTCATAACACTTAATTTGAAACTATGACAAATAATATTTTTATTTGTGAATAAAGTGATCTGTGTATATATGTATAGTTGTTGCGTTAGAATTTGAAAGTGAAATTTGAACGATATCCTAAATATTATAATTTTTATACTGGAAAAACAAGTAACACAATAATAAAAAGGCTATAAAATTTTGCAAAACGAAGTTTTGATTGCTCACTGAAGGGGAACAGTGTAAACGCCGCCCATCACACCGTTCTGTATGACTTCTCGTGAGTAATAGTCGAATCGAACTCAAGTTCTAATCGGAACAAAAAAAAGTATATAAAAATATTGATACAACAATTTTCTGTCTATATTCTTTATCAGCTGTTTGAAATATATGTAGTATGTTATGTAAATACATATTTCTTATATAATATGTTCTTCTATATATCACAATAAAACAAAGTTATTTCATATTTATTTTAAACTATGATAACATTTTTTCCATACAAACGGCACCACAGAAATGTGCCGAAAGAAAAATGAGCACTCGCCGTTCTTTCAAATAACTATAACTAAAAAAATTTCACGACCATATACATATGTGTATGTGATTTGTATAAATTACGTTTTAGTAAGTCCAGTTATAGGGACTTATACGACGATTATTTATATATTAAATTTTAAAAGTACAGTACTTGATAAAGACATTTTTCTTACTCGTCGATGTTACCGTACACCAGAACTCCGACAGCGCGCTGACGTCACCGGAAGCGCGCGGCGGAAGCGGGCGCGCCATGTTTCCTCACCGCCGGCTGCTCTCGCGCAAACATGATCAGTATTCGCAAATTGGACTCGAATTTAATTTCGCTCAGTCGAACGATTAAATGATTCGATTCCAATAAGTTAGTTTGCTTCTGAGATTCCATTTACAATTTGCGAAACACGTAAACTGGAATAATTTCACAATATTTAAAATTTCTAGTAGTGACTCGAAGTCTGAAATTCTACCCAGTGTATGGCAATAGGCTCACCAGCTATTCCATGGTACTTAAACGTAACTGATGACCCGTGGGAATGTACTATACTCCTCTGCCTACCCCCTTCGGGGATTACAGTCGCATTGTTCAGTTTGATATTCCAGTTCTCTAGTTACAAATTTAAAATATTATGCTAAGAAACCAGCCATATTGTAAGAAATATTAAGCTAGTGCTTAAATATTTTTACATTTATGCAAGTCTATCAAAGCCGTGATTCCGATCTTTTCAATTCAGCCTCCTCTTTAACGTGCAAGGGTTTAAATCGAAGTACCTATTTCTAGTTAAATATCAATAGTCATATCATATCATAGTATATCAACAAGTTAAATATCACGCAATATAATGCATTTTCGGTTCAACGCCCCAAGTTACAACCCCTAGCAAACACGTGATTCACTATTTCTAAATATAATATCCTAAGCTATATTTAAACGTAGAAATAAAACGGCATGTGTCTATGACACGTGATATTTTTTACGGTATATATATTTCGCCCCTAGCAATGCGTTAAGTGTAAAGATAGAGTCATGTAGAGACATTAAAGATATGTAGAGTTTGGTCGATATTAATAGTTTTTTAGTGTTTTTTGGCACAATACTTCGGTACTTATTAGAAGAAGTGTTGTTTTATGTGAATTTTGCTTCTTTATTGAAGTACTGTTTTTGATTTTTTTATTATTATTGTCAAACTAAGTCAGTTACAAGGTACGAGTATGTACGGTCAGGGAACGAGTGTCAATCTCTATCTTTACAGACCTGACATGCTTCTTCTACATTCTGCTTTTTAGTCACTCGTTTTTGCTATCACTCCACATTTTCGTCGTGGTTTTACTCTTATACTTAATATACACTCTCCGTTTTGTGAACCGGACGATTGTAGAGATAAAAAATGTAACTTAAAACGAGTGAAATCTGTGCTTTTAACGTAATGCTTTGTTCATTATATTCTCTAAGGCGTATTATGAATGCCAATCACACATTAAAATCATAACCTTGGGCCTTATCATTGTGACAGTAAACCTGTGTCCGGCAATGTAACAATAAATTAGATTATGGAACGAATATTGCACAGTATGGATATAATCATTTTTAAATAAAATTTCTTTTCAAACCAATATTTATATTCATTGTACGCAAAAACAATAAAAATAAAAAAACGGATAAAAATAACAATAAATTCCTAGAACCTCACTTAACAGGATATCTAACGCAAACACTGTTACACGAACAGGACATGCGTCAAAGTATTAGCACGACAAAAACGAAGCGAGGAACAATTAAACGCATCGGACGTGGGGCGCAACGCCCGGACCCCCAGCAACGGATGCCAGCGCGTTTCCGCTACAGAAATAGCTGAACGCGAATAGCCCGCGCTACTCCCTTAAGGGTAATGCAGCACTCGCCAGCCGGTACCGGTCCGCGTCGGCCGACGTCGACCGATAGGATTAAAAACAAATCTTATGCATATTATATCGGTCCGCGTCGGCCATAATCGACCGGTTAAACAAATCTTATGCATTTCATGAAGTTTATATTGGCTATTTGTGTTAAAAATCAGACTATGATCCGAATTTTCTTATTCTGAAAGAGGGCCTGTGGTCGGCAATCCATCGATAAAAGCGTCAGACAAAATCAATGTACATTTTATGATAAAATGATGTCTAATCGCGTTTGACTAAAATGTCACCTGATTGAAAGTGAGATGTGGCCTATGATGCAGCTTGAAATACTTTCACGATGCATTGACACTAATTAATAGATTGTAGGACAATATATTAAAAATTAATTACCTACAGTTATTTCAGGTTATATGTACAGCTAATATGAATAAAAGATAGCTTAATACAAAAGCAAAATAGATTAATATTTGTGGTGGCATCCTGATTAGTTAGTACATAAAGAAAACCCACAATTGACTCTCGGTAACTACTCCCATAGAACTCTACACAACCTACATTTCTATTTCATATGAATGATTTTTTCTACTTCAGACAATATTATGTAAGTATAACTAAAATAACAATTTAAATAAATACATACTTTAACATAAGTAATTACACATTTTAATATGTACCAACCAAGTACACCTACATATGGATGTACCTATAGGTACATTGTTCTTTCTAGTACCTATATAAAATATACTGTGTAGATATTCGACACACAGAACCACCATAAGTATTCCCAATAGAACTAATTAAGATTAAATCCTGCTGTGAATGAACCTCAAAATGCATTATAAACATTTATCAACTTATACGTTTATGTCAAAAACAGTAAGCAAAAATTTTTAAAATCTATCAGATTATCTCCTGCAGCTTTGCGGAGTTCAGCTTCCGAGTTCAAGACAAACTTTCTGTATTGTTGAAATAAGTACAAAACACGAGTATGCGCGTTGCGAACTTTGGGAAAATTCTCCAAAAGGATTTCAAGTCGTACAGGACTGACAGTTTTGCAGTAAGCTGAGTGCCAACAGATCAGCGCTTATTAAATGTCTTGATAGTAAGCGACTTGCTAAAAGAGCAATAGAGATCCAATCTACAAAGGCTATAGAACAAAGTAGTAACCAATGTCAAACTACTACTAAGCGTGTTAAAGAAATTAAAAAAAATTCAAGGACAAAATTCATTTAGACTTGACTTATAATTTGCATTGTATATAACGCAACAAGCAATGATTTTATCCAAAGACTATCACATGTGTGTACAGAGATATTAACTTAACTAAAGGATTTCTAGTAGTGACTCACCATCTATTCCATTGGACGTAAACGCAACTGATAAAACGTGGGAGTGTACAAAAATCGTCTGCATACCCCTTCAGGGATTATAAGCGAAATGTTAGGTCATTAATATTTACTATGGTTATTTAGAAGCATTAAATTGTGTACGAATTCAAATCTTATATTAATGTGTAATAATTATGATTATATAAATGTATATAACAAAGGTATGAAGTGGAAAATTTATACATTATACCGCATTGTATGTACATATGTATGTATAATCAGAAATTACAAAACAAGTTTTACAATCTTTGACATTTTTTACTTTATTTAACTAAAAATTATCACACTTGCTGGTAACCTAACTTGCCTGAAATTAATAATATTTGAGATATATAACTTAACAAATATGAATCCGTTTATAATGCGATCTCTATCAGCACA
>DWME01001768.1:0-23322 GCA_018244795.1 Parelbella ahira ahira
AGCGACACCATACCATAACCGCGTAAGATCCAACAAATAAATTATTTAAATGTAACATGAAAGTTTAAGACATTAGCCCTTCACTTCTACGACACATTCACTTAAAAATATCATGTTCCTTTGTGCATGATGTGCAAATTATATTGTAACTTTTAAATAGGGTAGGTAATTTTACGTATGTTCATATTTATGAAAGGTTTCTAAAGTGGTTGATGGAACAAAATAAGAGTAATAATACCCTTGAAATAATCAGAAAGGTTCTCCTGTTAAGGTTACCTAACAAGTTCCAGAAGGTTCCATTGCCCATCTGACTGAGCTCATAGTTATTCGAGCTTTCAAGGCCAATTAAGTCACCAGTAGATAACACTTCAAAAACAAATCCCTCATACACACACATATATATATATACATATTTTATATAAATTAATTTCAACCATGTCATGTCGCAACCATGTGATTGGCACCCCGTTAAATCTAAAGGCCAAGGTCTGATCATAAGTTAATCTCGGGGTACATGAAAATCCAAGGGACACTTGAGGTAAGTACTTTAATCACTCGCAGTAGGGCACATTTTAAATCCAACTTTGTTGCACATGTAATAATAATAATTTTATATTAGGACGGCCAATACGTGGAAATGGAACACCCTACTGGCGCGTATTTCCGAACATAAACTGCAACTTGCATTCCACTGCAAGATTGAATAGGCTCTTTGTAGTTTCACGCACGCCATCTCGGGACGTAACTGCGCCTTTCATCAGGGGGTCGTGCCATACATTAGCCTATTACGTAATCACAAAAAGTCTTGTTACCATATGGATGCTATTCACACCCTTCATATAGACAGAAAACTCGAACCAAAAACTTAATAGCATATCTGCAAAATACAACAACCATTATGGGACGATTGTTTCTTATTATGGGCAATCATATGTAAATTTTCATTAAAGGAAATGTTAACATATTATGTACATACATAAAAATTAATAGACATTTTGCTGTTTAAGAGATCAAATCAGACTTGCCAACTGTGTAAATAAATAATTATTGCATTCATTCAATACTGTCAATGAATATTATGAAACAATACGTATACATAACTCAACCAACTTAAAATTACTTATATTGGTAAAAATAAACTAAACTTCTATACATATATAGGTTTTTAAATTAAATCACTGCCAATTATATTGATGTAAGCAAGAAGTTTTGATAGCAGCCCAACATTTTTCAACAACTAGCATTATTTTCAAAAGCAAATAAAGCTTGTGCTGCATTAAACACATGTACATATGTTGGACACAAAGGTGTTTACTTTTCAAGAGTACTCGCTACAATATTCTTACCTTAGCTGGTAAAATTTGATGAGAAAGCATTCATAAATTTGGACCCTAATTTTGAATATTTAGAGAAACATGGACAAAATATTCTATACTAATATAAAACCCAGCAGTCTCAAAAAATTATGCTGAGACATGAACTGCAACCAGAAAGCCTCAGGGTGCATTTTAAGAATGCAAGAACACTACAAGTAAAATGTAATATCAGCAGTTTCTAAACTTTACATTCTACTAATTGTACAATTATCACAATAATAAGCAGAAATTCATGAAATGGAGGTCACAGGTTTGTTTACTTCACTGTAATACTTCAACGATTTCATTGATCCATCCATGTAACATCATGCTGACTAATACTGGATCTGTTTTGCCATTTAACAAGAATATGCTATTAAAATAGCAATGGAAATAAAACAGACAAAGTAGCATTTTACTTGAATTCACTTTGTTAAAATAGAATGCCACTATCTTGTACCACTCCAATTGAACATCTGATTAAATGGATTATATTTTAATATTATCTTCAAATTACTTTTTGCTCTTTCGTACATAGAATGTAATAAATGAATTATATTGTTAAATGTATTGACTATATTTCGTTGCGGAAAATTGAGAGAAATAATGTGGCAGTGTATTTTTAATGACAAATAACAAGTCTATGAAATTGTCATTTTCCTAATTTGCCTATTTTGCCAATAAAATGCAACTAAAGCTGTATAGGCCTTATTAGCACTCAGTCATTGTGGCAATGAGAGTGCAACTATTCATGACTACACACAATAAGGCAATTGTTCAGGCTTTGTTGTACAACCTTTTGTAACTTACATTAGAACCACTGTCACAGAACTCATTCATAATTATTCTACAGAGGAACAAATGGAACATGACTATAAGGACTATTATCGATACCCAGAATAAGGGATTCAGACCACCCAGTGAGTGGCCGTGCTTGTGGAGCGCTATTACATGACTTTCGTGTGCTGGTGCCTCCACTACTTCATATGCATGTATTGTGTGTCTCAACTCTTCCATGTGCTGTTTGTCAGCTGTGATGTATAGTATAGCTGTGAAAGGCTTCGTAATTTTGACTGGAAAGTATTTTCTATATGGTCCTAACTGTACTGGGGCTTCTAGACAAGCCGCATCACAAGCATAGTAAGACTTGTCAGATCTATCTAGAGCTACAAAAATGGCTGCTTTGTTATCCTCTTGCAATATTATGCTGATGTTGACATGTGTCATGTTACCATAGTTGATTCTGCGGAAGAAGAAATCTCTGTGCAACTTGGATGGATGCATGTCAAATTCCAAATGCTGGTTCTTGAAGTTCAAACTTCCGAAACTGAGAATCATTGCCTGATTGACGCCACTTGCACCAGCTTTAATCAACTTGTGGCAACCCTGTTTCTCTAAGGTCAACATCCAGACTGTTGCTACCATGTTTAAATTTGTTAAGGAATTCAATGGTTTCCACAAATTAATTGCATCTAAAGTTGAAAAGCCTCCATAACAACCTTCAGAGTATGTCAAAGAGCGTAGAATCTCAGATTTTGTTACTGGTTTGATATTCTCCTCATGTTCATAACTTCTGACTTGGGATAGAATGGCATATATTGTGGCATTGATTTGGTTGCCATTTATTGCACCTTCTGCTTTAGAATCTGATATATGAAATCCAGTATACCAAAGCCCTTGCCACACCCTGGCATGGTTATCTCTGAGATGTCTCACAGTGTCTTGTTCACCTGTTAATGCTATAGCCTTTTCCATTTCATCTATCGCCTTCTTCTCCACAATGTCTTTATGTTTTGCGTAGTCTGACCGTTTAAGAGGTTTGCTGTATTGTACTGTAGTTAACACCAGAATATCCAGGGCATCCCTGGCATCAATATCAACTGTGTTGCCCATCTTTCTGCACACCACAGAAACTGCTAGCACATTTTCACTCTCAGGTATTGTGATCATTCCTGTAACTACCTCATACTCCTTTGTATCAACACCTTGGTGCAGATTTATAGTCTGTTTCACTGATGTTGGCCAATCAGACACTCGAGGGGTAGAAAAATGTAATGACTTGACATCATTGATAGGGTTATTAATATTTATTTCTTGAACAAACAGTGATGGTATTGTCCTATGTGCATAATAGCGATATGCAATATGCATCCCGCTGCTGCTGCACTGGAAGCGATGCACTATTCCTTTTTTGTACTCCACCACAGTAGACTCTTTTATTTCATAATCATCAACTATATATAGCGGGTGGTAATACACAGGTAATGATAAGGTTCTGGCATGTTTAATGTTGAGATGGGAGTCATGCTCCAATGCCAATCCTAGCAGACCGTTACCAACGTAAGGCACAAAGTTGTCATTGATCGTGGACTGTGTAGCCGTCGTCTCCAGCCTCATGTAGGCATCGTAATCCAACAGAGCCTCTTGGAAGGGCTCCAAAAGGTTCCGTTGACAAACATTTTGCTTGCTAGTCCCCGCACTTTCGGAGTTGAAAAACCAGTTCAGTAACGTCGGACCAACGTATAGAATTAAAAATACAATAACTAATAGAATAATTACTAACTTCTTTCGGGTCAGAGGGCCGTCGGCTATTCTGTTTATACGTCGCATAATTTCCCCGGCGCGACGATTCATATCGCTTAGGTTTGTGTTTGGTCTTTCCATACCAAAATATATTTACACTGTATCTTCTCAACTTCAGCACGTTCTGGGTTTAAGTTAGTTCGGATATTGTCATTTTATTAAGCGTGGCGATACCAGTTACTGAACTATTTTACAACAATATTGTAACTTTATTCTTCAACAATTCACTATTTCTCAGTGGTCAAATGATATCGCGGCAGACAGATAAAAATTTGCGTTTTGTTTGTGACATTAAATGAATTTTAAATAATAACAATTCATGAAGGATTGAGTGAGATTAATTTTGTATTGGAAGGTATTCAAAGTATATAGTATATAAAATATAGAAAAATAAGTATTTTGTATTTACTAAGCTAACTTACTAAGTAATGTTATTGTTCGACTTAAATTATTTATTTGATGCAATATCAAAACTACTATAATACATTGATTTCGGTTTCCACATTATATTGAATATTATATAATAGTAACAATGTAAATAGAACAATGTAATGGGTTTTAATAAAAGTGCGTAATATTTAAAAAAAAGTCTTACTTTATAATTTACAACGACTGCCTCGTTGGTCGAGTGATTGTGAGTGCTACTGCCGATCGAGCGATCCTGGTTTCAAATCCCGGGTTAGGTACTGTTGGACTTTATAATTTAGAATTTCTAGCAGTGATTCAGAGTCTGGAATTGTGCTCGGTGCATGGCAAAAGGCTCACTACCTATTCCAAGGAACTTAAACTTTACTGGTGAAAAGTGGGAGTGTAGTACACTCTTCTGCCTACCCCTTCGGGGATTACAAACGTGATGTTACGTTACTTTATTATTAATGAGTAAATATTAACTTTGTTAATGTCGTCGTGCACCGCAAAACCTTCCACTGCCGCCGGTACAAGTCCAGTTTTGTTGATGGGAAATTAAGTTTATCGATAATGCAACACCGTTCTCATCTGTCATTGTTTAATACCGTACTACCGTGTTACTTCTTGGATGTCTAACGTCAGCTGTCGTAGTGCGAATCAACTTTCTGTTCCTGTCTATCATATCGTATTATTAACATTACATGCGGCGTTCCCGCACAATGTTTACTGTGATAAGCGGGCCGAGTGTGTAATTTGCACATAAAAGCGGGCTAGATTCAAATCATACGTGTTGCTGGCACGTGAAGCGTAAACATGGTGTCGATTACTCACGGTAGTTTGTTCGTCATATTTGCTATATTCATCAATGGATGCGTGCCGCGCTCGACGCAGGAGGACGACGAGACATTTCTAGCTAATCCTAAATACACGAAATATGATGATTTAGTTACTCTGTTTGATGAATTAGTAAAAACATACCCGGAACTGGCGAAAGTGTATTCGATTGGCAAATCTGTCGAAGGACGTAAACTGTTAGTGCTACAGATCAGTGAAGGTGTGAACGCGCCGCGCCCAGAGAAGCCGGCCTTTAAATATGTGGCCAATATGCACGGCGATGAGTCTGTCGGACGAGAGTTGGTCATATACCTGGCAAAATACCTGCTTATTAACTACGGCAAAGACGATAGGATCACGAAACTGGTCAACAACACTGAAATTCATTTGATGCCGTCATTAAACCCGGATGGATTTGAAATGAGTAAGGTGGGTAAAAGTAATTTTTCTGTTAATTTAAGAGAACAAAAATATTTTGCAAAGGATGCTAAGCTGGAAGCTAAGCTGATGGAAAGCGCAGATGCGTTCTAAGATGGAGCACGCATGCCTAGTAAGAGCCTATTCACCCTTGTTTTGAAGAGTTCTAGGTTATTACATCATGATTTGTTAGGTTACAGACTGGACGGTAGGTGACAGGTTATGAAACTAAGACATTTATTAAAATACACATTACTCACTATACATTTCTGATCTGAGTTAATAATTTATTCCTGTTTATTTTACATAGTAACCTGCAAACTATTCTATACAAAAAAAAATCTCAAACTACCCCCAAGTAGTAACAAAAGAAAAGGTATTTTAAAATATGATGACTGTTGTAGAGTATTGTAGACAAAGAGAATACATTTGTTCTAACAGCTGTATAGAGACTATTGTACTGTTTAAAGTAGTCATATAATCTGCTCTTGACACCCAAATGGTGCAAGTTGTATAATTGTCCAGCTGGTATAAGTAATGAACAAACATTTATTGTACTATTAAACAATTCACTAGAATAAATATATATACATAATAAATATATGTAGCAGCTTACTTCATATAAACTTTGTGGGATGGCCTATCTAGTTATATGCCAGGTCCTTTACAGGGTAGGCAGAAACCACTATATACTTTTGTTATTACATATTTGATAGGAACACTTATAAGTACATTTTATCTTGGCAGTAATTCCCCTTAATGTATTTCCTTGCTATCTCCAGTGCCGATAATAGTGTAACTTTGCATGCTTTGCTCATAGGGCACATCACTATCATATCAGCAAGACCTTAGGGTCAATACTTGGGGTTGTAGGATTGTTACAAGGCTATGTATATTGATAAACCTTAACATTATTACCTTGTTTACTAAGGAATCGTGGAAATAACTGTCTTCATATCTCTACTAAGAAGTATTGGACTAAGAAGTACTCTTACTGGACAATATTGCAAAACTATAATTGGTTTTGTTTCTAACAGTACAATATTGCAAAATTATTATTAGCTTTGTTTCTAACAGGACAATACTGCAAAATTATTGTTAACAGTTTTACATCTCATTCAAAAAAGTTTGAACGATCCATTAAAATGCAGTTGGTACTTGGATAACATACTGATATATTTCAATGAAATATTTCATAATATAATTATATTATGAAATATTTCGCATAATATCGAGTGTGATGTCATGTTTGTTTTTACTTTTGTGTGTATGAAGTTTGTTTAATTGCTTGCATCACTAAGCATCCTACGCTATGTTCAACAAGTCATGATATTTAATCCAGGACCCTATAATATCTGTAGAAACAGTATCATGCAATTTGACTGCCTCGTTAGTCTAGTGGTTGCCAGCGCGACTGACCGGTCGTCAGTTTGATTTCCGGGCTTTTTACTTGAAATTACCGGTAATAGCATGGAGCCTAGATCTGTGCCCGGTATATATCAATAGGTTCACCACTTATTCCATGGAACATATGAATTCTCAGATGAATGGTGGGAGTGTACTACTTCACCGCCTACCCCTCGGGGGAAATGCAGGCGTGATGTTATGTTCCTAATTAGATGTTAATTAACAAAATCGAATCCGCGAATCGACCAATACTGCTATGCAAGTACAACTTTCTCATTCACTCTCGTTCGCATTATTTATTCAATGTTCGACTTTCAGTCAGTTGACGCGAGCATGTAATCCGGATCACCTGACAGAAACTGACGTGGAGGTAGCGTTATGACACAGACAGCTTTGATTTTTTTGTACAATTTTATCTACATGCATTTGTTCACACCTTAACTAGGGCTGTTACGCCATTCGATATATCTGCGACCGCGTTTTTTAATTTCCCGCCATTTCGTTTACCCGGAAACATAGATAATATCTATACAATGCGATATCTATGCAACAGAGTTTTATCTCTCTTCAGTTAAATCTCCTATTTCAGCTGATAGAGATAGTGAAGAATGTAGAAGCGACAAGTCAGGTCTATAGGGATAGAGTTATTTGTCTCTCGGTGCTCTCTGCCTTCCCCGTAAGGGACCTGGTGTGATGACATAACACTAATGCTCGTCTTATTTCCAAGTTTAAATATGTTGCATGTGGTCGGGGTTCATGACACGTTATCACGCTTGCAACTGTCGGTTTTGATAAGAAAACTGCATGTGAATCGATACGTTGTTCGAAGTCCGAACAAGTAGACACTGAACGGTGCAGGGCATAATAATAATAATATGTTTGTTGCCAATATTATTTTATAAATCTTAAAAACGAAACATGAGCGCTATGGCTAGCCTTTGCTGACACGAAATCATAATCCCGTGCAGGGCAGTTTTCAGTCTCCTCGTCTCGCTTATGTAGACCTTATGCGAAGATCTGATTTATGGAGTCCATTTGCACCCACAGACTGCTATTTTACAAATATTAGTTAACAAGTTACCAATGCGAGTTAATATAATTCTATTTGTGTACATATAACTATATGTAAATGGGGGGCAATAGGTCCACCACCTACTCCATGGGACGTAAAACGTGACTAGTGAAAAGAGGGAACTTGTATTACATTGCTTACCACTCCGGGGAAGTACAGGCGTGACGATATGAGGAAAAATACATTACGAATAAGATTGTAAACAATTCAACCAATCGGAATTCTAACTACGGTATTCATGGTCAAATTGATACTTCCGACTGGCCACATATTTTACCGCTAGTAAAAGCAGTGCCTTGGTAATAGATAAATAAATATACGTATAGTACTCGTAGTGTACTATTGAATTTACCCACCGACCACGTGATTTGCACAGACCTGTACTCGAACCGAACCGGTTTTGTTGTAGCGACAGAACTTAGTTGCATTGCGCTTTAATGAGATACATATTTTGAAAGCGTGTGCTGGTTGTATTGAAAACGTAATGAAACATCACGCCTGTAATCCCCAAAGGGGAAGGCGAATGTAGAGGAATGTAGTACACTCCCACGTTTCACCAGTTACGTTTAAGTCCCATGGAATATGTGGTGAGCCTATTGCCATACACTGGGCTCAATTCCAGACTCCGAGTCACTACTAGATATTCTAAATCAGAAAATCTAATAGTAGTTAGCACCCGACCCGGAATTTGAACCCAGGACCTCCCGATCGGCAGTCGCGCTAGCAACCGCTCGACCAACGAGGCAGTCAATATAATTATGTAATATATACATATATAATAATATAAGGATTAATGTATAATTATTGTATAATTATTATTAACTGGTGAACCGTGGGAGTGTACTATACTACTCTGTCTACCCCTTCGGCGATTACAGGCATAAAGTTACGTATAATTATTATGTCGGCGCTAGTAAACGGAAAGAAATACGACGGAATATCAGTATGTAATATTCATTATAAGACGCCATTTATTGCAACTTATAAATATTATCTACTGTCATTTATTACAACTAATAAACATTACCTGTCCCTGTAGTCTTATGGTTATGTACCTACATACATACATACACACAATCACGTACATACACCCACATACATACACCCACATACTTATGTACATACACACGTGAATATGTATGTATGTCATATCAAAATTAATTGGCGTGAAATTCCCAGACCGTCGATATAAACGTGAATGGCGATCAGTAGTGACATAAACATAATCATCATTCTAGTCATCATCATTCTAGTCATCATAATTCCTATCATCACCATCGTTGTCATGATCATCATCACCTTATTGACAAGACTGAGAAATACTAAGGGCTTAAATTACAACGTTTGTCGGAATAGTGCCCGATCCGGGATTTGAACCCAGCCGACCAACGAGGCAGTCGGTATAAAACCTAGACTCCCAAAATTGGACTCTGTTGTCTAGGCTATCGGGTAAAATACGTCAATTTAGTGATGAGGATGAAATGGTAAAGGTAGAAGAAGTACGATAAGTAGAAGATAGAGATATGTTTAGCATTTCAAAGGTTTTTTAAGTAAGTTTAACTCTCTAGGCAAGTGAGACACCTCCTAAGGAACATCTGGCCTACCATAGGTCAAATTATAGTCAAACAAGCCTATGACTATCACAAGTGTAACATATTGCTCTCTGTCTACATCGTAAGGGTCCTGGCGTGATGATATAATAAAACTGTTTCCCCTTTAAAGCCATTTCTAATTCGCTGTGATACAAAAACAATACTCGTATAATAAACAAAGATATCGATTGGTGCCTCGTGACAAGGAAATGACTAAGTTCAGTGATACTTTTTTTGGATGAAATCACAAAAAGTCAATTCATCAATTGGAGCAGTAACGAAATACGAAGATTTTTTTTGTGTTAGTTAGTCAACAGGGCTAAATGGTTCAACTTCAGCTTCCCAGCTCGGTTACCTGGAGTTCTAATCCTGATATTTGATATTACAGAGTTAGATTTTGAGATTCAATTGCATCTAGTCGAAGATGTAGAAAATACGTTGTAAGGAAACAACATCACAAAATATATTAGTCCGATATCAGAATATTTAAGTGGTTTATCAGCTCTCTGATTACCATAACACAGGTTCTGTTTATTCCGGGTCATATGGCCGCGTGGGGAGATTTCCCGGGATATTTATTGATTATGTATTTTTCTCCATTTCTCAGGAGGGGCACTGCGAATCTCTCCCGGGCATGGTTGGCCGCAACAACGCCAAAGGTGTCGACCTGAACCGCGACTTCCCTGACCAATTCGACAACCTGCCTAACGATGACGAATACATATTCGATGGGCGCCAACCGGAGACCACCGCTCTGATCCGATGGGTGCTGAACAAACAATTTGTACTCTCTGGCAACCTTCACGGTGGCGCGATCGTCGCCAGCTATCCTTATGATGATATCAAGTAAGACTGATTTATTTTGTGTACACGTATGTAAGAGTGGTTATCCATAACGTCCACATATTACTTGTTATTTAATTCTTGTTACAAAATCATTTTCATGCGTCCTGTCTGCTAATTATTCCAGCAACGGCAGGGACAGCGGTGTGGAGAGCCGCTCGCCGGACGATGCGCTGTTCAAGCACCTGGCGCGCACGTACGCGCTGCGCCACGTGGACATGCGGCGCGGCGACACGTGCCCGCCGGACAACTTCACCGACGGCGTCACCAATGGCGCCTTCTGGTACAACGTGAAAGGTACGATTTTTGATAGTTCTTGTTTTTACATTGTGGCCTTAAGCTTCGATATTTTGGGATGAGATTTGCCTTCAAGAAGGTAACACCTTATTGTTAAATATCTCGTGATTGTTTATACACATAATTATATACGTACCGGTTGTTGATGAAGCAGGACCTCGTCTACGGCCGGAACTAGTCGGGCTAGTTCGAAAAACGTAACTCATGTACGTTTAGGCGGTACATACATATGTACATATATAATTAAGGTACATACATACATATCTTCACGCCAGGCCCCTTACGGGGTAAGCAGAGAGCACGGAGTGGCAAATATCCCCATCCTTACATAGCTGATATGTTACATACATACATATAATCAAGGTAACGTATAAAAAAGTCACTATTGAAAGAGAATCATATGTCTGTCTTAGTCAGCTAGCTACGTTTACGGTGCTGACGGTCGACCGTCAGGTCGTTTAGCTGTGTCTAGATAGGTTGCGCTATGGTGTCATCAGCAAGGCGCCAGAGCCTCATGTATATCAGGGAGCACGAAGGGCATGTGAGCTTGGCTCGGGCTCCAAGGACGGAACTTTGAATTCCTAACACACCCTAATTACAGTATAGAAAATAGTAACATTGAAACCCTTCATCATAAGCATTGTTTCCTATTGCAGGTGGTATGCAGGATTTCAATTACCTCCACTCGAATTGCTTCGAGGTGACTTTCGAACTGTCCTGCTGCAAGTATCCAGTGGCCAAGGAGCTGTCGGATTACTGGAAGATGAATCGGGAGTCTTTGCTGTCTTTCATTGAACAGATCCACATAGGAGTCCACGGTATGGTTGTGGATGAAGATGGAGAACCTATAAAGGTATTGGTATATGTATTTTTATATTATTAGGGGAGTTTTGGACTGGAGTCCATTTATTGGAGTATTTAAGATGCTTTATCTACACTGGTCACTTTAGCATCATCATTATCAGCTTACTCCCGTCCACTGCTGGACATACGCTGAAGATCGAGCTCAGTGGTGCGCCACTTTAGCATACGTGAGAATATTTGACTGAATAACTTTCCCAAAACTATTCTTTAGTCGTATCCTCCGGAGCATTGTTGAAGATTTACCATGAGCTGTCATCCATTTCAGATCTGAGACCGCGATACTCTTTTCCCATCGAACAGCGAATTTTAATCACACCCAATATTAAATATTGTCTTTGTTCTAGAATGCTCAAATCAAAGTGGACGGAATTGACCATTTGGTAAAGAGTACCGAACATGGTTCATACTGGCGGATGCTGCTTCCAGGGGAATACAATATCACTGTTATTGCATCTGGGTAAGATGCTTTTATAGTTACATCATGAACAAAATATCCATAGTATTAATAGAGACAGTAAGAACACAGAAGAATATTTTTCTCAATTCTTTGTCTAATGTGATGTTTGTCACAATCTTTAAAACTATCGGGAAAACGGTAAAGTTCTATTGTTCCAAAAAAAAATGTATTGCATTTATTATTATTCTTTGGTTAATATAATTTTCAGGTACCTCCAACAACCACCTGTAACAGTGACGGTCACGCAAGACGTGCCTACCACCGTCAACTTCACCCTCCACCGCAGCCCGCGGTCGCTATCGGACGGTAAGTTACCACCCACGCTACGGTACCACGAGAACTCCGGGGTCACACTAACCCATTGCTGGGTGTTGGTCACTAACCTGGTCCTGGTGCTGATCGTTAAGGGATAGTGCAGGGGGAGGGGGGGAAAGATATGGAAGGTGGTAGCATCCTACTTAGGGGTTGAACGTCACAAGAGCGTTGGAGTGGTGTATTTTGACGGGGAGAACGGCTGGTTGAGGGGGGAGACAATGCACAATGATAGGGATAATGCTGGGAGATCTGGGGGGGTAGTTTACTATCAAGGGTTGTAGGGGTTCTTCTATGTAGTAACCGAACCCCCAACTGCTGATAATAATTAAAATTGTATTCCAAAGAGGCAATAGATGATAGAAACCGTTCGTTCTTTCCCGGGTTTATAATAGGAGAACTGCAATGAAATTATGATACTGTGAGGAATGGCAGTATGTGAGAAAAGAAAATGGGAGGGATGGAGGGATTTGTGGGTAAAATTGGCGGAAAAACCCAAAAAATACGGATTCGTACGGGATGTGGATTAATTTTTCCCCTCTAATGTTAATTGTGTGATGGACATTTCAGTAACAGTATTTTTAATGTAAGTGCTATTGCTCATATGTGTACACATAATGTGAGGACTAAAGATTAACACGTAGAGAATATTTGATTAAATTATTTATTATCTGTATATTTTTAGAACAAATATAAGACTATCAAATAGGGATTGTTAACAGCAGTAGGGTATTTGTTGAAGTTATTTTTCTCAACGTAAAGTCTTTAAAGTGAGGGTGAATAGGCTTTTTTTAGCCATTTCTGATCAATTTTATGACATCTCTTCACTTCACGGCCAACGGCTAGCTTATTACAAACAGTATTGACAGCTAATGCCGTCTTGGCGGGAATTGTTTCCATGACATGTTTTTCTTTTTCATTACATTAAGCGGTATTCGTTTTAAAAATACATTTATTTTGCCTAAAGCGGTAGGTGTAACTCGATCTATTATATTCTTACTTTATGTGTCTCACCGTCGACTATTCTAAGTGTCTGTCAAATTACCCTCTAAAATGTTAAGTATCGGTGACAAATACCCTGGTGCTGTTCTTTTTAATGCAAGCTGGCTGTACAGTGAATAATATACTTTTTCTTGATCCTGTAGATCGTTAAGGAGATGTGTTATGGATGGGTTTATTAAAATCATCATTTAATATGTAATACACGAATCGTAAGTTGGTTTTGTGTGAATTTTTTTTTTTGTTTCAATTTGTCCTAAACTCTTTGCTGGAGACTGTGTGTAACGGTTTTTTTATTTGCTTTCTATAGCGCTTTAATAGATTTTGACTTATTAAATGTAATATTAATCGATTAATTGTTGTTAGAATTAAGTCGGTTAAAATAGTACTGCTTACGTAGAGATACCCCAAGTTTTCTAGTCGACTGACTAATTTAGAAGTATTAGTAAATAATTGGCATAATATTTGCCATAGTACATATGTTATTGATAGAAAAAGCTTGAATGTTTGCAAATCTTTGAGAAACGTACGAGAGAATCATCGATAATTAATAATTAGCAGGAAATAGTAATTTTATATTTACTTTTAACTGCGGCTCAGTTCACGTGGTTGTTAGAATAAAATTATAGTATTAAACAAAGTAGTATTTACTAATAGGCAGACATCAAAGAATTTTCCAGAACATGATTGTCTTATTAATGTTGTTTAACAATAAGTTTCTCTACAGAACAAAAAGACTTAAAACGTTATATAATGCAGATATTTCGAAAATAATCCGTAATTTAATCCTTTGTTACTTGATTTTCAAATAATTTTTAATGAACAAGTATTAAAGTAATTAAAATTCTTCCGCCATATAGTGCTTGGAAAGTGTTTACGAACAAACTAGACACTAATTATCCAAGACAGAGGGCGCTAGTGAACATATTTATTGAACGTTCCAGAATTATTTATTCCAATTTTAAATTTAAAACTAGGACTGTATGAAATCTATACACTCTAATTATCTAATATATAAATAATATAACGTTATAGTGAAAAAATGCACTTATAACGTGCAAAGTAAGTACATTTTTTTACTCATTCTCACAATATTAATAGCAATATTTAAACAAATGGCGTCTTGAGCTTGTAAATGAAGTTTTACTCGTATTTAAGACATGGATTCAGCGATTTAGTTTTTGTCACTATTGTGTACAGTTTGTGCCAAGGCGTTCATATGATTCCATCTGCTTGATCCTAGGCTGCTTCATTAAAAAATATTATCGTATTAATGGTTTTTCCGCGTCAAAGCAGTAGAGATAATAGTATTAAAGACAAAATTAAACATTTTAGCGAATATTAGGGAAAAATATTGAGCAATTGGGATTTCTAGCAAATTATGTATACAATTGGAGTTTAAATGTTCTGAATAATGTTTTCTAGTTATTTTAGTGAAAAAAAAGAATGGGCTTCTCTGTATCAGGTATGGGAGAAAGAGTGCCAAGTTTTATCAATATGGGTTGGTTATTTTTAGAGGTGTTGATATATGTATTTGCATGCTCAATGGAGGCGGCTATTTGCCTTGTTGTATAACGTATTTGTTATTTTAACAATCCAGAGAATTATAATCGATAGAACCATAATCGATTTTGTATTGGAATATCGATATTGTAACATTGTATCATATTACTAATTATACTAACATTACATTGCAATATGTATTTTGTTTTAATCATGCTAACTTCATTGATTTCCTAACTTGTGTTGGGGCTTTAACATTTAACTTTACATTTAAAATTCTTTTATGTAATCCTAGTAATGTTATGTGCGATATTGAAAATGTATTATTTGAAAAAGTATTTGAAGTGATTAAATTATGGGACTATTGTCACAAAAAAGTATAATTTATTTTTCTCTTATATAAACCACAATGTGAAATCATATTCATATGGATCCATATTGTGCATCATTTTTAATTTAGAAGGTATTAAAATGTAGTCTGCGCAACGAGTCTTGAGCTTTGCATTTGTGTGAGTTAACGAAAAAAAATGAAACATTCTACTTAAATTATATTTTTCAAAGATTTATATTACATGATAGATTTCATAAATTATTATTTCTCCTTACCTCTCTAGATTCTGTCACTCCCTTGTGATCTGTCTGTTGCACTAATCATTAATGAATCTGATACGGCACCAATTATGGCATACTATTCAATATTTATAAACGATATTTATCATTATGAAATAAAACAATTGTATTGTTTAAATTCCAAAGTCGTTTATTATAAATATGCTTCACTGCTATCGGTACTAGAGGTTAAATGTAGTGAGTACGGGGCGGGGGAGGGGGGACAGGGGTGCCTTTCTCAAGTGTACCATTCTTGAGCTTACCATGCTCCAAACCAATCGATATTTCTAACATTTGTGAATGAGTTGATTGTCTTTCTTATGTATGACTACAATCTCTATGAATGTAAAGTTCCAGTCGAGTTGTGCTGACTCTGCATAATGAGGCGTTTTGGAAAAGTATATGCGAATATGTTTCTGCATGTTTTCGCATGGTTAGCGATAATGTTGTTGCTTGTAAATATGTTTCTTTTTTCTTGATGTTCTTTTAACTATCTTACAATATGTTGTTAACATTTAACATTGTAAATGGTGATAACAGTATTTATTTAAAATTAGATTTGAATTTTTAAAACTATGTCCTAACTTTGTATATAAATTCTTTTATGTATATTGCCGTGTATAATATATCGAAGTCCTGTGATAACCCCATTGTATTCTTCTTTATTGTGATTTTTTAAAATTTTAATGATCTCTTGAAACTTATGATTGTTACATATCCATATTCTAAATTGTATACAGAAAATACATGGCAATATGAGGAATATTTCAATATGAAGATAAATGTAAAGAAATTGTCATTATTTAAATTTACACAATTATCCTTGTTTTTTGTGTATTTTTTGGCCAAAAACGATTTTGCTCATTATTGTAAATAATGTTAAGAAATAAAAATGTTAAAAAATATTGCTTCCGTTTTAATATTAACAATTTTTTTTTGTTAACATATTGTGTTGTTAATTTTTATTTTTTTGTCACTTTATGGTTTTGGTTTTTTAATCTCATGTTACGCCCTCTTGATTTGCCCTTTACTTACTTCTTCATTTTTTTTTTATAGTTTCTTATCGAATCTTTTCTGTGTAGAAAAGCGGGAGAGGGAGAAGATAAGTAATAATACACAATACACACAATTTCAAGTTAAATTGAACCAAAGACAGTTCAGTTCAGACAGTTAAAATCAGTTTCTTTGTAATTCGTTAAGTATACTCCCAATATTTTACTATCATCTTTGTTATTAGTAACAATGAAAAAGTACATGAACTCTTGTCATGTTTGTGTTTTGTTGACTAGCTAGTCTCTACTACATGTTCTAGATCATTCTTTAATTAAAGTTAATGAAGATACGAAAACAATTCTATGTTCCGCCGCAAACGTAGACAGATTATGATATCAACTAAAGTAAGCAACATGTACATTAATTTTGACATGTAACAGCGACAAGATGCACTTAATGTCATTATCATTATCATCAGCCTGCATAAGTCTACTCTTGGACATAGGCCTCGGCTAATAATGAGGATTTTTATTAATAATCCCCATTCTAGGCATGCGGTATGGGGATTAATAATTGAAACAACTGCATCACAATCCACATCACATTAACATTACACTGAACTAGTTGCAATATATTGCATTGCTTACATTACACAGCACCATATTGCATTGCGTTACATTGCATTACACTATGTAGCACTTCACTGTACGTCGTTACATTTCCCTGCATTTAATTGCATGACATTTTATTGCATCATACTGCGCACATGCACCGTTCTACACTCCACAACATTAGACTCGGCTTGTGTAAAATCAGCTTAATGAAATTCAAAAAGGGGCGGGGGGCAAATCTCCAGAGCGTAGCAGGCGCGTTCGTCACAACATCGACGGTATGTCCGCAGTGGACTTCGTGCACCACAACTTCCTGAAGATGGAGATGTTCCTGAAGGACTTAAGCGACTCGTACCCAAGTATAACCAAGCTGATCAGCATCGGCAAGTCCGTGGAGGGGCGTGAGCTGTACGTGTTGGAAGTGACTAAGGATCCAGGGGTGCACATACCAGGTGAAATCTTATTATTATTACACAGTTACAGGTTCCTTACGGGGTGGACAAAGAGCACTAAGTGCCATATCTCCATCCTTATCCTTATGGACCTGATATTCTTCTACATCTCTCACTCTGGTCATATACATATGTATATGCTCCGGTTTTGGATCTTGCTGACTCCCTCATCAGCCTGTCTGACCGTTTTACTATATATTTATTTGTCGGCCCTTTCTGTTCATCACGGAAGACACATGGCCTAATAAGTTAATAATAATAGTGTTAAATAAAACAACGTTTTTAACAGGCAAACCCGAGTTCAAATATATAGCCAATATGCACGGCAACGAGGTGGTGGGTCGGGAGCTGCTTCTCCTCCTGGCCAAGTACCTCTGCCAGCAGTACGTCGCTGGCGATCCGCGGGTGCATCGTCTCCTGAACACCACTCGGGTCCACCTGATGCCCAGCATGAACCCGGATGGCTATGAAAGGAGTATCGAGGGTGAGGGTTACTTTAAAGGAGTACCAATTCTTTTGTTATAATTCAATAAAAATCAAAAGATGTCTGTGTCTTGTGTTGTAAATATTTTACAATTATCATTAGCTTTTGAAATAGAAATATAACAGAAAAAACTGTGGAAATTTTGATTTCGTTAGTTTTGTTAACTTGTTTTACATTGGAATAATAAAAATTACATATGTAAATACATACATTGTTAAAATGTTACGTATGTATATTACACACATGAACACATATTTGTTCTTATCTCTATATATTTTATTATAGTGATATGAATCATTGTATTTTTAAGTATTCTCTTAAAATTTGAATGTAGGTAGGTACGTATTGCCCGATTATATGTGACTTCTGTTTCTGATTTTATTTTGTTTTTAATTTTTCCCTTGTAAATATATTAGCATTTTCTATATTGTCTATCCAGGCCTCCGTCAGTTCGGCAGATCGAACGCGCACAACGTCGACCTCAACAGGAACTTCCCCGATCAGTTTGGGCCCACCGAGGTGCGTGAACGTCGTCTTGGTGTTTATTATTTGTATGATTATAACTTCACTTTTATATAATAGAGACTGCCTCGTTGGTCGAGTGTAGTTCTAATTCCGGGTCGGGCACTATTGGATTTCTAGTAGCGACTCGGAGTTTGGATCTGTGCCCGGTGTATGGCAATAAGCTCACCTACTATTCCATGGGACGTAAACGTAACTGGTGAAACGCGTGAGTGTACTACACTCCTTTGCCTACCCTTTTGGGGATTACAAGAAGATTGCAAGAAGATGCTGGATGCGACAAGCCAAGGACAGGGCGCAATGGCGCGAACATGTGTGTATAATCAACACCAAAATTATATTAACTTTCAGGATAACCAAAGTGTCGAACCTGAGACAGCAGCGGTGATTGCCTGGTCGAAGTCCATCCCCTTCACCCTGTCCGCCAACCTGCACGGCGGCGCGCTAGTCGCCAACTACCCCTACGACGGCAACCCACTGATGGCTAGCGGGCACGAGTATCTCACTCCTGATAACGACGTCTTTCTGCATCTGGCCCATGTTTACTCTGACGTGAGCTTCTTTGTGTTATGAGAGTAATTGTAATTGTGATTCGTTTATATAGTGTAGAAGTTATTTTCCATAGAAGGTTCTAGATTTATTTAATTATGCGCATAGCGACCACGTCAGTAGTATATTGTTACGTGGAAAGGTGCAATGGTATTTGAAAAAAAAAGCCAGTTACCTATGACATTAAAAGACACTTACAGCCCACTAGAATGATCGTTTCTGGAGTATGGCAGTTGATCTTCGCTTGTTGCCAGCTGTCGGCTGAAGTTCCCAGTTGTTTCACATTACATAACATAACGCAAAGAAAAGACCATCGACGGGTACATATTACGTATCTATTGTTCATTTAAGGAACTAAATCGAGTATTTATCCAGAATACTAATAATATAATTACCTTGTGTGCGCAGGCGCATCACAAAATGCACTTGGGCCAGCCGTGCGTTAACACTCCGAATGACAGGTTCCCCGGTGGAGTCACCAACGGAGCCAAATGGTATGCTTTTTTTCATGTTATTGACCTAGATGATAAGATGTTAAGAATAGTTCATCATCATTTGGGACATATGTGTATAACACTTTTTTAACCAACGAGGGGAGAGAGTAAAACCATGTGAGGAGTCGGTGGAGTTTACGGGCTAGGGAAGAGAGATGGGAAGTTTGGAAAAAGTAAAAAGGGGTAGGGATGAGGCAGAGCAAAGTGTGGGAGTGAAAGGAAGCGAGTGGAAAGTAAAGGGGAGGATGGAATTTGTCTATATTTTTGTCAGATATTTTAAATCCGTGTCAGAGTATATGCCATACGTTATAATTTTATTTATAGAGACTCTCATATCTCCCATTATATCATGGTCACAGGTATGTGTTAGCCGGTGGAATGCAGGACTGGAATTACTTGCACACCAGCGACATGGAGTTGACCCTGGAGCTGGGCTGCAACAAGTTCCCCCCGGCTTCGGACCTGCCCACCTACTGGGACGATAACAAGGAGGCTCTATTGCAATATATTGAACAGGTGAAATGGGTTTTTAAAATTAAATACTGTGTCATCATCTTTTTATGTCCACTGCTGGCCAAAGATTCCCCCAAAGTCATTACAATTTACTATTATTAACTGGTCCATTGCTCTAGTGGTTAGATAACCTGTGTGATGAGCCAAGGGTCCTGGGTTTGATTTCCATCCAGAACAAATATTTATCCAATAATCATATATACATTGCCTTTTTATTTAAAAAGAGAAGACTGTACTCTGTATCTTCTATAAACATGTCAAATGATTTAAGTCACCCTGTACAAGCCTTAAATGTTTCGTATTCAGGTCCACAAGGGCGTCCACGGGTTTGTGAACAGCCATATTGGCCACCATCTGGCCAACGCGACCATCTCTGTCCAGGGCATAAGGCATGAAATTCGTACCGCCAAGGATGGCGATTACTGGAGATTGCTGGTGCCAGGCACTTACAATATCACTGCTAGTAAGATTGGGTGAGTTGGGATTACAAAAGAAATCAATATTTTAATCCCATAAGAGTTGGTAAAAATTACCATATGAATTCCAAGATCTAACTTTATTTTCAAAAGATAAATTATTGATTTACTCATAGAAATCTATGTATTACAGTCACATGAGTGAACAAATGTTGTAGATAGAATGTTAGTACAAAAAATAAATATTCATATCATCACGCCGGATTTTTTACAGCTTAAGCAGTAAGCATACTTGTGCCAAATGTCTGTACCTCACAGACCTGACATGCTTCTTCCATGCTTCCTATCACTTTCTTCATAAACACATGCTAGTTTTAGAGACTTATGATTTCCTTATCAGTTAATATTTTATTCATAAGTATCTAACATCTATCTGTTAATGCATTGTCTCTTTCCAGCTACGAAAGTGTGACTGAACAAGTGACGGTGCCGCAAGATGGCGCTGTCAGCCTCAACTTCACGCTGATGCCGGATGACCCCCAGCACTGGTCTTCGGCCTATGACTTCCGGTAAGCTGGCTTGGTGACCGCACAGTAATGATGACCAACGTTTGCTATACTACCTTACTCTTACAATAATTTTCAATGATTTCCTCACCTATTTTTACGTCTCACTCGCGTAATACAAGGTCAAATCGATTCACTTATTGTGACCAATTGCTATATGCCGTACACTACTGTACCTAAAGGAAAATACCGTGAGGAATTGGTATGTTTTCTGGGATAATGAGCAGTTTGGAAACCCGCGCTTGACCAGCGTTGCGAACTTTGGCCTTAATCTATCTCATTCTGACTGGAGACCCGTGTCCAGCAATGGAACGAGGGTCAATGATGATATAATGATGATCATTAGACAGTGTAGCATACAACCTATACTTTATTATATTTTTGTATGCGAGCAATATACAGAAAAAATGTGCCTACTTAAATCCTGGTGGCCTCATTCACTTGAGCGTTATCATGCATTCGATTGTCATCATTACTGGCCAGTGTTTAAGTTTATTTTGCTTCGAACCGTAGCGTCGCTTAAGGCCTTTTGCTTGTGTGTGTCTCAATATATTATATTTCTTTCCTGTATATTTTTGGAGGTAGTTTGATATGTTTTTAATTGGTTGTTTTTTGTTTGTATAAAAATATCGGATCTCAATTTTGTGGGCGTTAGTGATTACTTAGTAATATTTTTTATGGAGGGTATTATTTTTTACATTATTGATTTTTTTCTGGTGCTATTAGAGTATTTGTAGCCAGTATTTTTTTATTTTTTGTAATTAGATCTCGGATGATGCCGTGTGTATTGGCATTGAAACATTTGTTTCTGTGAATAGTATTTTTATTTACCGGAAACGTGAGCAGTAGATACTTATATTTTTTTTATTTGAAACAGTCATTGGGCAGATCTTTTTTATTTAATTATTTTTTATATCAAACTTGCCTCCACCACTTACTACTACTTATGTGTATATTTATTCAAAAATACTTGTGTGTAGTTTTGCACTAATGTGTGTGCGTGTGTGTTATTAACATGTTGTTTGTCTATATATTTACTTTAATCGTTACTTATTCTACTTAAATAGATGAATCAGTGATTTTGAGTCTGGATTGATGTTTTGTTTAGTTTTTACTGGCACACATAGCATTCCTCGTCCAAACTAATTTTTGAATGGTTCCAGGTTCGAATCTGGTTACAAGTGTGTCATAGATAAAGTTTGTGTGTACTTCGTTCCAGTCGTAAGAACACACGAAACCCACTACTTACTACGATTACTAATTCTTTTATAATATATGTATGTATGTATACAGGTGTATATACAGAGTGTATATACAATATATGTATACGGGGTGTATTTCCGAGGTATATTTACGTTTATAATATTACCAAGTATTATAACCAGTAGAAAACCTTCAATCTGGCGTAAAGTTACATATTTATCGATAGACATTTTATAGGCGAACCATCAGCTAATTATACGTAATCTAGATCTGTGACACATTGTTACTATGCGTTTATCGAAATGCCGGGTTTGAACTTGGGACATACATTTTGAACAATGGACATATTACTCCTCCGTGTATCTCCTCGTTAAAGACTTCTGATCATGCAACTTCTATTGCACACATCCTTGGAAACACCTTTATATTTCGGTAATCCAAGTCATTTTGAAGCATGTTAATTTTTCTGAAGCGTGTGAATTCCTTCAATTCACTTCGTCGCCGTGGTAGACTATGGCATTGAAGATTGTCATGATAAGAAGAAACCAGTGTTCAATATTGCAAAAAAGGGCTAATAGTGACGAATATATGGTAAGAGTAACAAGGGAAATTATGGAAACTATAAATGATAAAAAATCAAAAATCTTTTTTTTTTCAATATAAAAACCCTTCAAATTTAAAATAAGCAGCAAGGGCCGTTGTAACAGGAAAAAATCGACAATCATCATTCATCATCATTATCAACCTACTCCCGTCCATTGTTGGACATAGGCCTCTCCAATGATACGTTACTGAGCTCGATCTTCAGCTTTCCGCAATGAACCACTGCCAGCCGCTTTACGTATATATATCGTCACAAAAACGATATCATCATCACGCCTGTAATCCCCGAAGGGGTAGGCAGAGGACTGTAGTACACTCCCACGTTTCACCAGTTACGTTTACAACCCATGGAATAGGTGGTGAG
>DWME01001769.1:0-23320 GCA_018244795.1 Parelbella ahira ahira
AGCTGTAAACAGCCAAATTATAAATTGAAAATTATAAATTGATAGCATAATTTAAACGCGACCGGTATATAAGGAGCAAGCTAGCTCTTATTCTTTTATGTCACCACATCTATTTTCTGTTCACGTCAAGTCTGAGTACGTAATATATAGCTCTGAGATCTTTTACAATATGCTGTGAGATCTTTTCGATATGATATTTTACAATGCTCTTCCAGATGTCAACTCAAGGGAATGTATATGTTATATCTAGTACTAGTACAAATAATTACCAAGAACAATCCTCATTGTTTCTGTTTTTCCCCTTTTCAATCAAAAATAATATTTAAATATTGTTTCATTTACGCATCTGTTTCACGTAAGGATATATATAAATATCTACGTAATAAGTATACAGTTACGAGATCATTTAGGCTACAGGCAGATGCTGCTAGTTGAGGACAGGGTTCTATGGCGCTCATTGGGGGGGGGGCTATGTCCAGCAGTGGACTGAGATAGGCTGATGATGGTGATGATGATGATAATGAGATCATAGATCGCGTATAGTTCAAATATCGCCAGCCCGTATACGCACTGGCCAATTACATTGCACAGAAATTATCCATATATTAATAAACATGATCCAATCCATTGGACGTCCTACGCAGTATATGATATGACATTTCGATAACAAACGTGGCCACCCTGGAGAACCCAAACAATTGTATCATCATTATCTACACACCTTGTCAACGTTGGCCCCTGTTAACACCGAACGATAACTTTCGCAGTACTTTTATAATTTATAATAACAATTTATTACCGATATGTTACAATGTTGTTTATCTGTTAACTGTGTAGCAACAGAACCAATTATAATTATAACGTCATAAATATTTTTAACAACAAAAATAAATTTTATAATGATTCCATTATATTATTACAAGTGAAGAAAGAGTTGTCATTGAAAAGGTTATCACAATATTCAGATGTTGTTCAGCCCTAATAAAATTATTATTTTGTGCCAGCTATCGTTGACCTGACTGGCCAATTACGATTAACAAAAAAATAATAAAGTTCTGTATCGTCTATCTATCGTCGTAATTATCGAGTCAACTAATTTTATAACCAAAAATCTTTATTTATAACATTTTTTATCTGTGCATCATTTCTGTGCTTGGAGTTCTCCACTCTACCCTTGCCATTTCATGGTCTATGGCTTACTTGACCAGTCAGCTCCAGTAAGGGGTTACATAAGCTGGCCTACCTACTCTTATTAAAATTATTAAAATTAACAGAAACTGTTGGAAGGATTTTTATATTGTTCATTACACATATATTATCTGTGATGTTTTGTATGATTAGTTATAATAAATTAGGGTTGTCGATTTTTTAACGGTAGTATCGATTTGCTGGCTTACATTTTTTCTTTTGTATAAGAATTACCTGTGATGTGGACCGAACAACATTTTAATTAAGCGTTGATCCATTTTAGGATGTATTTCCAGATATATTTATATGAACCATTGACTGCCTCTTTGGTCGAATGGTTGCAAGCGCGACTGCCGATCGGGAGGTCCTGGGTTCAAATCCGGGGTTGGGTACTATTGGAATTGTCTGACCTGAACTTCTGGTAGTGACTCGGAGTCTGGATCTGTGCCCGGTGTATGGCAATAGGCTCACCACCTATTCCATATTAGGTCGTATAAATTAACGGGTGTATCGTGGAAGTGTACTTCACTCCACTGCCTACCTCTTTGGCGAAGATGCGTGCGGACGTGAAAAGGCATGAGTTATGTTTATGATATTAAAACAACAGTTAGAATATCTTTTTCTCACAACGTGGTGTCACATCTTGACCAACCCTAGCGGTTGGCGGCGATCAAATATAGCAACTGCTATCACAGCGAGCCTTATCAGTCGAAGTATAGAAACCGCGGCAAGATAAATGTTATATTGAAGTAATTATAAGAAAATTCCAATGTGTTTATATTACATTTCTTTGAACTTGTGTGTACGTGAAACAAAGGTAATAAGACCAACAATAATATGCAAAAAGTAGCCACATTGCAACGTTCTGTATTAAAAAAAAAAGTATATTATGAATGATCCATTTTGATTGAAGCCTCTTAAATGTACTTACGCCTTTACTTTTAAATATTAACTGAAATTAAATTACGTTGAAAATGAAACAACAAATACCTAATTAGCAATAACAATAATCATAAATTATTTCTTTTACACCCTCGCGGCAAAACATTTTATAATCTGGTATTTAATTTATTTTTAGTACTAGTATTTATAGTTTTGAACTCAGAGCATATAAGAGCAACCTGGATAACTTCAGTCCTTCGCATCGGAAAGGCTGCTTTTTATAAAACTATAAATAGATTACTAATTATCGTTCAGAGAGATTTTTCACTAACTTTCGTTTACATTTATCAAAAGAAATCAGCCATTGCTATCACAGTACATTGCAATGATGTATTGGATGTAAAATTACAATATTTTTTTTAAAATTCTAATTGAAATATTTCCACTTACTTCCACATATGCATACATGTGCAGCTTGGAAACGTCACGAGGATATTTCACCTAGAATCTACAACAACGGTTAAATCTAGCTCATCACTCTGTGCCAGTTCCTCCATGCTCCCCTACGTATGCACACCATCTTTAAAGCCTTCAAAATAGAGCAATAAACCATGAACACACTCAAAAGTATTTACATCTCCACCCTCTCAGCCTCTCCAACCCTCTCAACATGAGAGTAGACCCATATTCCAACAGTGGAATGACAATTGGGTCGATTATTATAAAAGTATTTAAGACACGTCATAATCATAGAATATATGGTATTCTATAATTATAAAAAATAACCAAAAAAGTTAGATTCACTCACTCTAGTAGCTATATCTTATCAAACCGTTAGCAAAAACGAAAATAAAAAGTTGGAACAACTTAATGTTTTAGAAAAAACTACTTGTTAAACCATAACGGCTAGTTAAAGCACAATACGGTCAATTTATGGACACTCCGCATCCTATTTACCTTTTGTTTCCGCATCCATACCTTTTCCGACATTACCTCACTTCCTGATCAGCGTTCCTAACTTTTTCAAGAATATTAAAAACCATCCGAATGTTTCTAACAACACTGTTATTGTACGTGACCTTTGTACGAAAGTTTAAAGCCAACCAACAATGCCATTATTACACGTTTGTCTATTCCAGTTTCGCAAAACGGCTGGCGTCGTCGGAATCGGTCGCTTTTTTGCAAAACCGCAGAGAGGCGAGTGTCAGCTTTCCATTGTGAGGACCTCGTATTGTCGAAAGTCGTTCTTTCGGATCGGTTTTCAAAGTAATCCGGCCCCGCAGCCAAGGCCTCGTGACCGACACGACATTGACTCGCAGCCGCTGCATATTTTCGGGGCTGTTTTGATAGAGATTTTAATTATAATTTCTTATGTGCAAGAAGCTCAATACACGAAGCACAGCAAGTCTGCAAGGATATTTGGGAGTTGGTGCTCTTTGCCTACCCCTAAGGTACCTGACGTGATGATATAATATTAGTCATATACATGCAGCATAACATTACGACTATGTTTGTCCGAACGGGTAAGCAAAGGAGTATACTAGACTCCTATATTTCATCAATGCTATACGTCCCATGGAATAGGGGGTAAGCCTATTTCTATACACTGGACACAAATCTAGACTCCATGCTACTACTATACTGGAAATTTCAACTTATTTAGAGAAGAGAATACTTTACATGACACGAAATCAACCTCAGTCCCTCTTGGTCAACTATTGCGCTGCAATCACTACACCAACGAATCAGTTTTATTTAACGAAGTGTACGTAAACATGAAATCATTATGCATCGTACGGTCGCTTCAATTTACAATATCGCAATTTGTAAAACATGTCTCGTTAACGACGCAAGGTCGCTGTAAAGTCATCGAAGGACGTCATCCGTGTAACCGTGAAAAAAATGTATAATGTTTTTATAATATAAATATTTTGAAACTCATTAAATTAATCGCTAGATGTTGTTTATTGGAAATATGAAACAGCTGATCAGTGTATATCTTTTGTTTGTTATATGTTGGTTCGGGCAAGATTATTTTAATTGCATAAACAATAAGTTGCGATAGTACAACAATGTTGTGCAGGTTCAGACACCTTGAGATATAAAAACTTTTGGACACACGTGCCAGTTACAAGCTACCTCGATAACCCTTAATCTTGATGTTTTATTTAAAGAGTGCAGTGAACATGGCAACAGGCACAAATAGACAAAAGAAATTAAAAAACTTCATATTTTACTATGAAATTTTTCGAGAGTGTTTGAACACATGATGATATAATGTACATCTCTATCCGTTGCGGGTGATGATTTTATAGGTTTTACACAAACTGTGGGCGCAGGAGACCACGAGAAAAAGGATTAATAAACAATAATTCTTGGCACTTTAAAGTAATCTTTAATCTAAAATAAATCCGCTTTATTTGCAATAAAATCCTCTTCACATTAGGTACATTCATTAACAGTGTGACTTTGACACGAAAGTATGCAAACATAAGACAGCTGAACTCGTGTGTCAATATGGTGCCGTACTCACCTGTTCACTGTTCTATTCGAATGTACTTAATTACTAAAGCCACAAGTATAGCGAAGCCTAACAGAGGTCATTATTCTCAAGGATTTGTATCATTTAAATAAACCGTTTTCCTTAACTGCCCTTATTATGTAACAATCTTTTGTATATAAATTTGTTTTAATCGATTTTAAAGGTTCCATAACAGAATAAACCCAAGTCCATTCTACTATCAGACGAACACCTACGATAGACTACCATTTATACTTTGTACGCACGCCTTTGAGCAGGACGAACCGTTTCGCTAAATTCTTTCTATTGCTGACTACGAAATAGTAAAATTTTCTGCCGGATTTTTGATGACAAAAATTATTTTTATGTATTGTAGCCAGAGTAATAAAAAGTGCTAAAGGCCACCTAGAATGATGCTACAAATGATAGATATTGGCCTTAAGTATTAATATTTAAGGTAATATAATATTAGGTCGGAAGAAGCGCTACTAAAATGAATACTGGCGTAATGTTCAGTGATCCGTAAAAACAATGTACAACAAGTATATCGTTCTTAGTAGATTTAAAAAGAAACGCAACACATATATCTATCTTTTATAAATAAG
This sequence comes from Parelbella ahira ahira, assembly GCA_018244795.1. NCBI lineage: Eukaryota > Metazoa > Arthropoda > Insecta > Lepidoptera > Hesperiidae > Parelbella > Parelbella ahira. The sequence continues at coordinate 5,197 of DWME01001769.1, forward strand.
CCACAATAAGACGTAAATTTATAAAAAATAATAGGTTATTTAAGAACATTATTTTAAGATATGGGATCTTAATCCTTCTGAACGAGAGTTATTTTATTTTAAAGAGATTTTTATAAAGATTATTTACTTTACAGTATGTTTTTTGGACGTACCTATAGATCAGAAGATAACGTAAAATTAAAAAAAATCAACAGACATTCGAGAGAGCTCGAGACCTATGTACATACATTCATACATAAATATGTTCTATAGTATGTCGCGGTGTAAACATGTTGTCTATGCTGAAACACTGTGATTTATCTATTTCTTTTAATTAATTAAGATAGAAACGAGTTTTTAAAACGTTGTCTATAAGACCTTATTTAACAAAACACATTTTTGTATCCACTGCAAAGTTGTCGTATGTATCAGTACCTATATAATGTCATACCAGCACTCGAACTTCTAGAAATATCCAGAATAAATCGCACGCTCAGTTTAAATAATCAGCGGCACATTCTGAACACAATCGGCAAGGAATAAATCATATAACACCTATCTAGGTGTATCTAAAGTTGTCAAATGGTAAGTCGCGTCGGACATTGTGTAACGCGAGATCAAAGCCATGAAAGATTTATAGCTTGTTAATGATACATTGGATTCTGGCTGACTTACATGGCGATATATTCTCGTTTGATTACTGCGACAGCTCGCTGTTGACCCGGCGTTGGTTAAATTGTTAGTCAACATGACTGCTAATCTGAAGGCCGTAGGTTCGATTCCAACTATACCACTAGCGTTTTTTCTTTCCTTGACACCAATGCCGCCTTGCTACTTCCAGGTATGAAATGTGTTATGAGCATACAAATTTCGCGCCAGTTGCATAAAAACATTACATAGAATTACCGACGAAAACACTATAATGATGCTTAGAACTTCGTATTAAATGTTTAGCCTAATTGCGTCGGTTCCCGTAGAAAACTCTGTTCATAGTTACTATGAACCTGGACTTCTTACATTACTGCCAGGCCTTATCTAGAGCGCGTAAACTCAATCTCAAACCAAACATAACTTAAACAAAAGACAAACGACATATCAACTCGCTATGTTTGTCGAAAGAGACACGCCGAAGTTGGTCCAAACTTTCCTACTAAACAAACTTTAAGGCTACCCTCGCTATCAACAACAATGAACCTCAGCTGTTTTAAATCTCCGCATGTGAACCCGCCTTTACAAACCCTGTATACCTCACTCACGACTCTTTAATATGCAAAACATTTAGCACTACGTTGCATTGCTATATGTTAAATGTTCGCGGAGTTCATTAGCGCTATTGTCATTCAAGCAGTTGGATTTATGTAATAAATTAATTAAAGGATCCACAACAAGCTATTTGACTCTCGATATAAACTTGGAATTTGGAAAATTTTGAATTCGAATTTGAAAATTGCAGAACACAAAACATTAACATACATCACATACGTACAGGTTTAACTTACAATCGTTTTTATGAAACAGTAGAACTAACTCGGACCTATCTGAGGTTTCTTCATGAGGAAACTGACTATCTCCACCGCGATTTGGCTGCAAGAGTTCATAAATAATTAATTTACAAAAGAACATAAATTTCGCATTTTAAGAGAGCTTCCACATCTTATAGCATGCCTAAAGCCAAATAACTGTAACAATAAATGACGTTCATATACGTAATTTAGGTATATACGTTACATTGAATAATAATAATTATTTATTTATTTATTATAAATTACGTATATGAACGTAATTAGGTATATACGTTACATTAAATAATACTACTTTTTAAATAATCCTTTCTTCGAAACCTCCGTGGACCTGTACCAAATACATTATTAATCAGACTGTCCCAATGGTAAATAAATACTTGGTCAAATGCTATACACAACATTGACTGCAAATCTTCGTGAAGCAAATAAGGAAAAAAAGTCATAAAAGTAACCAACAACTGCACCGTGATGAAATAAAAACGTGGCTAGCTCGTCATCCAGGCAACCTGCGAGCGAGGAAAAAATGAAAATATGACTCGTTTACATTACACTTTTTATATTGCTTAAGTAATTTATATTCACGTACAATTCAAAGGAGTAATCACGAATCGTGAATAACAGAAACCACAGGCAAGCAGCACAGTAACAGTACGGTCAGAAAAAACGCCGTTTGAGTCACTGGAAAAATGATTTAAAAACATTCAATTTTCCTTCCTTCACTTGTTTACGTTTGTTTTTTCTAGCTAACCTTAAATTAAACTAGATGGTAAGACACGACGTTACCGAGAAAGAAGTTAGACTACTGATTAATAATAATAGTCAGGCGCAAACTCCCATATTATTATAATAAAATATATCTATCTATACTTATAATAAATCTGTAGAGAGGTTAGGAGATTCTGTCTGTCTCTCTGTATAACCGTTATAGAAACAAAAACTACTCGACGGATTTTAACGAAACTTGGTACAATTATTTTTCATACTTCTGAGCTGGTTATAGTACACTTTTCATCACGCTACAATCAATAGGATTTTCCGGGCAGGAAGACGTCTGCCGGGTCCGCTAGTGTACAATATAATATATGTATAAATAAATATAAGCGTCTGTACAGAACGCTTACATAACCTCAAAAACGTTAATTACCCTAAGCAAAAATTGGACAGCGATAAAATTAATTGCATGAAAACTACTTAAACTTTAACAAAGAAGAAATTTTCTCATATACACGGGAGGTATAGTTTGATTGGACTAATCACACTGCTTTGGACGCAGTCTTTGGTTCTTGTTTCGCCTATATAACCCGCCCGCATACACATCTTTCCCCATCACATACCAGTACATATGTACATATAACTAGTCATTTTATCGACAACAGCTCCGAGAAATGGGCGCGAATGAATAACATCGCTGCACGAGATTATAATCTCGTATCGGCAAGACCTTAGCTATCTTTAGCCTATTACTTGCAAATTTTTTATCATAATGAAATTATTTTGTTTTTCTTTGATTTTTTGTCTCATATTATCAACTCAGTTATATTGAAGTTCTTGTTTATCATTATTGTATAGGCTAGCGTTGGGCTGCAAGGATATGGAGTATAAGAAAGTGGGAGGGAGAGTCTGAAAAACATCGCTGCACGAGATCGTGCTATCAGACGCTGAGTATTTTCTTTTGCCCACGATAAAGGTTGCTATGTATGTACATTAGATAAAAGTTTTTTTGGTGTGGCAATAAAACGTTTAATTATATCTATTACATATTTCGATTCGAAAATATGCGTACTAGAGCCGCCAACTTGCAGTATGCAAGCTGTAATAACAGGAAATGCATGTAATTGAAGATTTTACAATTAAAATGTAAATTTTATTCTGAACAAAAAAATAAGCCTCGCTCTAAATAATGTTAATTGTACACGGAACGTAAAAAACATTGTAATAATTGTATGTAATAATAATCAGCATATAATAATTATTTACCGGATATTTATTTGGAGGATTCATCAGAGTTTTATACACACATTCTTTCACTTTTCAATGATGAATGAATAGTATCGAAACAATGTGTAGTGGATACTTAAAAGGATTAAAATTATTGTCGTAAAACGCTTCTGAATAAGTAAAATTTTACATTGCATTGTAGCATATACATATATATATGTAATAATATTAAGCTAACCTACACACGACTACCTGAGCCTGAACTAGACAGAGTCTTCGTTATATAACAATACATATAAATATTTCTATATACGTCTTAATACCTATCAATACATCCAAACACAATAATAACTCGGCAATTCACACAATTATTATTTTTGCATGAGGATGGCACAAGCAACCCCCAGTTCTCGATTACCGAATACGAATTAGCGACCGTGTTTTTACGATCGATAACAATTTAATAGTTGTAAACACCTTAATTGCTGCTACAAAATGAATCTTTTGTAGTATCGCTGGACAGTATTAACAATGTAACCGACCGCAATAAGGCGGCTCTCACACTGAAGACTAATAACGACGGGGTAACGACAATTTATGTTCTGCTTAATATAAATGCACGTACATATAAATTTGAGCCGTAAAAACATAGCGTAATACATGTACAGTACATGTGTACATAGATTAAGATAGACAAGCGCAGTTCACGTTGTTTCTAAATAAAATATGCAAAAAAATATATGCATTTGCACTTAATATTAATGCACTTGCATATCGTAATCCAATTACTCATAGTCCATTAAATACAATCGTATTATTGTTGTCGAAAGTACAGAGAGAGCCGATGAAAGTCATATCAACGAATAAACAGTAATGAAAACAAATTAAATCAGTATCAATATTTTTGTAACAGCTATAAAATGAATGAATGTATGAAAGAAAATATGTCAAAGGAATAATTTGATAAAAGTGTCATTTGATTTTATTTGAAACTAGTGTGAAATATTACTAAATATCAGAAGTTATACATTACAAACAATTGCGTTATAAAATGCTGTAAGCCCAGGAAGCTTTCTTTATATCTAATCTGTTAATGCACATGTTCAAAGGTGACGGTGCTCACTTACGTCACATTGCTTATTGTACTCGCGGTAACCAGCTTAATTTGACAACAAAACCATGCGTCGTACAATCACGTGATTTTGAAGTAGTTACAATTTCTACAACTGAATCTTGAGGGTAGTCGGAAAAAAGATACCGCGTATCATTTAGTTCGCGTGAGTTCGAGCTCTGTGCGACGAGCCTTACGCGATCAAGTTAACAGATAGTTAATCTGACCGGTCATCAATCACAAGCTGCATAACTGAAGTAATTACTGGAACGGTATAAATATTTAGCACCGCGCTAATGGAGGCGCCTTGACATTATTCATTCACGCCACGTTTGAACTTGATTCGTTGTGATTACGAGAAAAAATAATAATAATAATTTGCAACACCATCTCAATGTCAGCGTCGGCCTATTTCGATTTTACTTCAATATCAATTAAAATACCATTCTTAAATCTGGGTTCTTTTAACAAAATTGAAGTTTTATCATCAAGAATGTTATTTAGAGGTTTAAGTTCTTCATTTCCTAATAGAATTATATAATAATTCTCCTATTTTTATAGCCATTAAGAAAAATTGTTACTAACGTTTACTAACAAAATATGGATTAATATATCTGAAATAAATTATTTTTTTATTTCAAATATCAATATTTCGAATACAATTTAATTATTATTCTAGTGTTCACACATTCATTCGGCATTATTTTATCTCCTAATAAAACGCTATTTGATATACCTAATAGCTTTATTTGCATCAACTATGAACTATCACACTTAGAACAAAGACCGTGTACATGCTTAAAGTTTGCCTAATCCCAAGCTTGAAGCAATTAGCATACAAAATCCAACTAAAAGTCGCCATATCCTACTCAATGTTAATACTTTTAGCAAACAAGAGGATTTTGCGTTCAGTCTCTCTAGTATAATCGTCTCAGTAAAAGCTTGCAATGTTAGCATTATCGTTGCCTTTACAAAACTGCCCGCAGTTATAGAACAAGGCTTCACGGAAGCTCTTTAATTACATGAGGTTCCAATGTTGACTACTGTACATAGCAAGTAATTACGGCTCATCATTTTATTAAGAGATTTACGATATATAAGCCAATCAGTATTTATTACATGCATTATTTAATTCATTTTCAACCAAATGTACTTGTTGCCTTGTTTTATGGAAACTTACAGCTTCATATTGTCAATATTTCCGTACAGTTGACCCAATGATGCAGTTTGTTTATTCTTCTGAAGTTGTCTTCTGTCTCAGCTCGCTAGTAACAATCAAGCATCCATGACCCACCCATTGCGTTGCTTATCTTTACTGATTGTTTATGATTTGCAAACATGAGGGTTATAAGTGCTTCCTACATTATTCCTTACTATGTATGCCACCCCTTAACTGATTTTTGGAATAGATTTAAAAATGCTCTTTGTAGCCACTATTCTTCGTCAAGTTTCATGCTATCAACAGTAGAAAGTTACTCAAAATTTTTTCATCGATTTCGACTTGAAAATGTAGCTTAAAAACAAACACAATTACTTACCCATTTATATGTTTACTTTAATTAATATGTATTACGGTCAACGGAGAACTGGTTTTAGGTTTATTTTTATCACAATTACGTTTTAAAAAATCTTTCACCTCAGCAGTTTCCACGTTACCTTGCACTTCGCTACACTCGCTTAATGGTATTTGACTGTTTATTGTTTATATCTTTACATTAATTGAAAGCATACCAATATGTATAACAATTATGTCTTGAATTAACTTGCCCTATGGCTTTCGGACCACAAAATGGGCATAATCTGTATTGTTATGGCCAGAGACCCGTTCGAGTGTATCTATAAGTTCCTGGATACAAACTTACGAAGAAAAATCTGTACCAATGCACAGAACAAATTTGCTTGTCACCATCAACCTGTCTCAGTCTATTACTGGACTTAACCTTTGCTAATGAGTTCCAACGCGACTTGTCCTCGGTTTCCTGTATCGTTTCGCAGATCATCACCGGAACAATTAGGGTAAGATCGTACCCATCATCATTAGATAAATATTTGTCCCTTTGAAAATCACCCCTCGAATACCAGTTAGGTACACTAACCATTAAACCAAATGTAGGTATCTGTAATCTGTTCTTTTCAATACCTGATTGCATTCACCAGAACAAAAGTATTTGAACAACTCAATCTGAATTTCCTGGCGTGTCGAAGGTTGATTGCTCAAAAGTTTCTATAATACTTATCATATTATTTAAATTAAGAATTCTTGTTTTGTTACCAAGTGAGCTTGAGAACAGGTTTAATGTGACGGCAGTACTGACATTTGTATTAAGCCTTTGAACTTCAGTTACTAATACGCAATGGTTCAAAGTAGGCCAAAGTTATATGTCGGTCACAGATAAATGCAATGTTATAATGTGAACATCTACGCAATCCCCAACTGTTCAGTTCTCTATAAGTATTTTAAGAAATTTGTAGCACAGATTCCATTCAATGTTACTTTTATAGAATCTTTTCGAAGTATTACATACGTGTAATACAAATCCAATCTTTACGCGGTCACTGCGCAATAAATAAAAACAAAATTGGTACATGATTCAAGGCGCGACAAAAAAACCATTGTCCTTACTACTCTGTTTAATTTCCAACGTCTTTCAAATTGCCAACGGGCTCCTGTCGCCCTTCGGACTTCGTGTTTTGTTTCACTGCGTCTGCATAAAAGTTGGACCTTGTGACAAACCTTGCCTTTCACCTCGCAAAGTTCACTCATATAGGAATTACTAGCCGGCAATGAACCGCGCAGCGGGAGCGGACTGAATTGACCAATGATTCAAAAAATTCTAAGGACAATTGATTGGCTGAATCGAAACAAATACAGATGTGTGCGCGGTTTATGTCAATAGGCTCTCTCTATCACATTGGAATACTACACCCCACTGTCTATCCCTTCGGATATGTGAGCGTGATGTTATGACAAAACAAATATATATAACCTTACATAAACATTATTCTAACAATGTTATCTAATATATGTCGCTCGGCTATCCCCCACTCGTATTCGTCACATTTATCTCAATTCGCATCTTTAATACATGTCTGGAAGAGGTTGCTAGAGATAACGTCGCTCGTAGTGCGTACTACAATATTGAATTATGAATAATAATAACGCCGAGAGCACGGAATGTAAATGTATCATATAAAAATAAACCTTGCAGACCTGCCGTGGTTTTTTCACATTCATCGCTCTTTTCATATATGCAACTCGAATTTGGAGTCTTCCAACTCTAGTCAGAACTCGACGTATCTGGCCACGATAGGTATGCCTTAGTCTCCACGGTACCTGCGTCCTTCAATAATTAACAGATGTATATACAAAAACATATATGCACCCAACATACGTTCAAAAATGTTACTAGCCCAGCCACATATCAACACACGCTCGTATGTAACACTAAATCTCGTTTTGATTATATAATTCATTTGCATATCATTGTCTGATAACGCGCCATTGCCAAGATCGCGGACACTATCAGTGGGTATGTCAAGGGCCCCCTGATAGCCGGCTGATGCGGGAAGACATGTCGTGACAGGTCTAATCTTTATTACGGTACAGGGGTTTTATTTAAAAAGGATTGCACACGAACTCAGACGAATCGATCGATTATATGTTATTGGACTTATAAAAGCCATAATTATATTTATTTGTGCGTTTTTATTAACATATTAAACTGTAATGTAAGCCATAGGCGAAAGAAAAATAAATACAGAAAAAAATATTTGCTGTCGTATCTCTTGTTAAGTATTTATAGTAACTTTTTTGTAATATATTAGAACAACTAACGTACGATCCGTCTATTTTTAAAGTAACAACAGCCTGTGCTATGATTTATGTTCTATATATATATGATTATTAGATATTATAGATTATATAGATATATGATTATGAATAAATGACCGTACTGCTGATACGCGGTAATAATCACATATCTACATGTATGTATGTGTATATACACATATTATACATATATAAAACTATAGAGATCTGTGATTGTATGCGTATCGCGCATAACATATAGATTTCAATAGAAAGTTTTCAGATTACGTCGAAGACACTTTTACCATATCTTTAAAAAATATTATCAATATGATATCTTGATTTAGTGTTAAGGTATTAAAGTTTTAAAGAACTGAAGTTTTTAGCGTTTTTTTAAATGTTCGTTTTCGTAAATTTAGTTTATATTTTCTTATCTCTAAATAATATATATAAGATAAATATCTAGCCAATCAATCAAGATATCAGCTACTAAATTATAAATATGTACATACTAATGTATATAACTTTAAATATAACACAGAACAAAGCATATAATAATATTATTGTAATTAACTTCTTCAGTTAGAATTTACGTGATTACATAATGGCATGTACCAGGGTTAAATTAGTTAATTTAGCATCTAAATAGTTATACTGTTAATATAATTATGTATATTAAATGGTTATACGCGTAGAAATTTGTTACATTAGCAAACATTTTAATTATTAATTTTATTGTTATTATTCTGTAAGATTTGAAATTTATTCGAGATTTAAATACCGATTTCCTTAAAGCACTGGCCGTGAAAGCGATAGATTTTCGTAATTTCGAATATTATTTTCAAATTCTGCATAACGTACGGAAGAGCGCGTGGTATGTATTGGAATATCAATAAACAAAATTAATACATACTGACATTCAAATTCGAGAGACTAATCGTTCCGTTTAAATCCGCACTAATATTTCGTATCCACTGTCGTCCGATATCGGTAACGGTGATTTAAATTCACGTGCTTTATACATACGATTTGCACAGCCGGTGGATAGTACACTTTATTTATGTCTTACTACTTACCTACTATGCGATTCCTTACAATGTTACTACAATAAAAGATCATTACCTTACATAACATATATATGTACTTATCTTATCAAAACGTGACGATTTCTTTTCAGATATAACAGATATATAAAGTATTTTGTTGTGGGTGATGTTTGTTATTATTTTGTTTTGTTCTATTATCCGCTTAGATCTTGCGCTGTTTCAGTAATTTTACTACACAGCTGTTGAAAAAGATAGATATTATAAAAGGTAACAGGGAACTATCTCAGTTTATTCCATCCATTTCACTCCTGCAACTATCTGTAAAATTGTTCTTGGTACTACATATGTATATAGCTTGTTTAACTAGAGAGTTAGGTTACATAAAAATATATACATTGAAACCTATGAATTTCAACCCTCCAGTTACGTACATATATCATTAAATTAATGTCTTTTCAGTGCTGTAGGCAAAGGCCGACCATGTCGTTATGGATAACAACTAATTTGAAGTAAAATTTGAGTCCTATTCGAGCTTGGTAATTGATGCGGGCAAAGCGCCCGCAGTCCTGACATAATTGTGGATTGCGAGCGATCTGTAAAGTGAAGTGCCTAAAGAGGACGTGGTCGGCTTTCGGACAAGTGACCGCTAATGGCCCAATTTGGCTATCACTTTAGTAAACAATTATTCTTCGTTAACATAACAATTACAATATGTTAATACTAATATTGTCACATCATAATTTTAATGTTCTAATTCTAATATACTGACATAATAAATAGATTAATATTATATTATAATATTATATGTGACGGTTTGTCTTACGCATGTTTTCTCGGTATAAAGTAACTACTTGCATTGCCGTAATTGCTTAATCTGTCTTCGCCGTTTTCTCGCTGTGATTAACAAAGGGCCCATAAAAAAGGGCCTCGAATATGAAACATTAGGAAATAACGGTTAAGCCACAACGTGAACCGACACTTCAACCGAAAATTCAACCGACAGTTTGAATTATTAACACTGGGCTTCACTGTAATGGCGTGCTGGAGAACCTTCGCACCTTCTTCAGTCACAGATAGATTTGCGGCTAACAATGGAACGTAAAATAGTTGCAACCAATACATGTCCAACTATCATATAAAACCAATTGATCTGCATTTTCATTTGAAACTTGCGGTTATAAAAACTTAGGAACCCTGTATGTCTACATATTCTTCGTCCCCTGTATATAAAACGATAGTGACGCCACAATTCGTATCACGTTGTTACTAGAGCAAGTTCAGTGATTTAGAAAATTGCTTGGCCAAACAAGTGCACCCGACTACAATGTGATATTCGCACCCACTTTATATCACCACACAAGAAACAGCAACACGTTAAGCTGTTTTATACAGAACAAAAGACTTTCCACAGCAGTGAAAACTAAAGTACAATCAGAAAGGAAAACTAAGATGATTTTTACTTGTCAGGTTGCAAAAGTGTTTCAAAAATACAATAAAAGTTATATGTCAGTGTTATTCTGTTGTAGGAATGTAATAATGTCATGTAGCACGATATCTTTACTGGACATACTAAACAGCACACTCGGTAAAATATAGTTCAAAATAGTTACAACTACTGGAATTACACAATTGCTCTCCTATATAAAACTTAAGTATCGCAGATGATGTTACCGTATTTGCTGGCGTCAACTGAATCCATCACACGCCAATACACACATCTATTTATACCCGATATAGGGGCGTGGTTATTACAGTAAGAATTCCAGAAAGTTCCAGCACAACAAAGGCAAATTGTACATCTTGATTAACAGTTAAAACTGAACCTTACGGTGCCAATGTTAAGGTTCATATTGCTTGCCCCATAAAGTTGTTTTCGGCATTCGCTTAAATAATAAAATAACCATTTTTATGGCCAATCATAAATCATCTATTATAAATGTGACAAGGAAACAACAGGCATACTTTTTATTCGCGTTTTCAATATTTCGTAATCAAGTTAGTCAAGTTCTTTCTAGATTGTTCTGTGTCCATTCGTAACTGTTAAATGCTGTAAGTGCTATTCGAAGTTTCTAGATTCGATATATACATTATTTTTTATCCGTTAAACAATAACTTTGATTTTTTATATGTAGCACAGCTATCCTAATAATAAAAATGTGCAAGTAATTATGTCTGTCTAATCAAAATATTAATTATTTTATCATCAATTATTTTTATGTAAAAAATCGCTGAAACTATATTATTGAATATCACTATTGGATGTCTGGAATCCTGAAGATGGACACGGGTTTATTAGAAAAAAAACTATATCATTCCATAAAAGATTAAAATGGCTATTCGGGCAAAATTGCGTTTTTGGTCAAAACAAGTCCAATATCCTTTACTTTTTAAATTGACCTACTAGTATCGTAGCAATATCTTCATACATCACGTAGAAAAAAGATTCGGGGGTGACTAAATTTAAATTTCAGTACAAGAATTCTTACGATCATTTGTAATACATCAAGATTCATTTCATAACGTATTAATGCTTAAGAAGTTTATATCAAGAGCACCTGAGATAGGAGAGCTAACGCGACTCAGTTGAACTAGAGTCCAAAGAAATTTGAATAAAAACTAATGTTTGTAAAAAGGCTTATTACAAGGTAAATGATTACTTAAATGATAAATATGCTTGGTATAATATGATGTAACTCCAGCTCCGCAATAAATAACTCATAGTATAATATCCTAATTTACTATGTATGTACTTATTTTAAAAGATGCTTAAGCACACCTATGGAGTTTCTTTCGCCGCTTCTTCTCCATAGCGAGGCATCTTCCGAACCGATGGTAGTTTCATTTTGACGTACAAAAAGTGTTCTAATGAACCAATTTTGAATAAATGACATTTGAATTTGAATTTGTTAAGACTATATGCAATAATGTTAGTCTCTGCCTACCTCTGTGGGCTAGGATATGACCATACGTATGTATTTATTGCATTTAATATTTAATAAACGTAACACGAGAAAAAATAACAAAGAAGTGTTTAATAACATTTTGATCTTTTTATGGCAATGGTAATAGTCGTGTGATAAAAAGAAAGTAATCCAAAAAGGAATTTATAGCATTTTGGTATCACATCACTGAATTTTCCCAGGATAACGAGGCATTAATGTGGGGAAGGCCATGTATTCATTATTATCATAATCTCCAACATTAATTTCTAGAACGATTGATTGATTTATACATCACGTAACGATAAGGTTGTCAGTTTTGTTTTTTTTTTTAATTTGATAAAAAGCGAGTAATATCGCTTATCAATTAATTAAGAACTTTTATCGTTCGCTGAAACTGTCATAACATGGAAAATATCATGTAACTGACAGTCTTTGTTATTTTTATTTACTCCGTCATCTATAATCTCTGTCATCGCGGCAAAACATGAGCTGTAGATCGATGTTGAGTATGCCTGTGTTCGTAAATGCACATCTATTAGCTTCACTTTTATACGATATTAATGACAAGGGAAAAATTTTTAGTACCAAAATCAACTTTTTATGATATCATCAGCAAATAAAATTGATTACAATCGTTCATATAAGTAGTCGTACAAATAATTCCCCTGGACATTTATTTTCCTTTATTTCACTCCTATTAGTTTTAATTTTGTAAAAATATTGTATTAATTCTCTATGGCTGAGTAATTCGCTTTTGTATAAAAAAGCGTGTACATGAACCGGTCTAAAATATATTAATATGACCATATCTTATCATTATTTCAATGTTATATGTTATAATTCGTAATAAGCTTTCTCGTACGTAATATATTTTAATAAAGATCCACTAGAATATTCTGTCACCTAACCCTTCTCATAATGAACGGAGGTCCGTGTGAAACAGTAAATGATAATAGGGTTGATGATGAAAATCATTAACCTGACTTATTTAAATGTGTAAAATATGGTTAATATACAGTCGCCCCTGTATCTACGGTATGTAACTATTAAATAAAGGGTTAAGCTTACCAACTTGGAGTGTTAGCAGTTCGAAGATATTATTATCGGTGATGCTCTTCTATCTTCTTCGTTTGATATTTAATTGATATGTCAAAAGGCCGCAATAGAATTTTTTTCAATAATGTTTTACTAACTATAACCGTGAAAGAAAACACGGTGATACAACAATCTGCATCTTCAAAGTTCTCCATAATGTTTTCAAAGTGTGAAAGAAGACCCATAAGACCTAGAAATACAATGGACCTTATGACTTGAGTGACAAGGAGGCTAAAAGAAAACCAAAAGCGAAACGATAAATGGGTGCGGTGGATGATGTTTTGATGAAAGATAAGAGTGTAGTAGGTGGTCCGTTGGATTGTTTTCTATACGGAATATACTCGTATATTTAAAAAGATAAGATGATGCAAAATTTCCTATGTCCTTGAGCGACACGAATTCGGCGGTGTTTACCAACGGCGCTAGCTGGCGTTATCACCGGCAGATATCACAATCGCTGTGCACATGTACGCACGGTGAGAGTCACGGTCAGTTCGGCATCGGGCTAGGGTTGCCACTTTGCAATTTAGTATATAATTTATTTCATATTTCATGTTCGGTTATGGAAATAATATTTGTCGTTTACTAAGTATCACAATCGAATTAGTAGAAAGTTCGATTTAGTTTGGTACGATTTTATGCCATTTAGAGAATGAAAAGCCATATTACAGTGACCAGAAACGATAGGAAACCTCGGCAGTGATCCCGTAAACAATTATGTGCTCGCAATTTCCCTTTTAACTTGTAAACTTAATATTTATTTACAATAAAATTACTTAGATTCTTCACTCACGTAATGTTCTTCGGTATAATCACACTATTTCCTTATCAATCTGAGGTCCCTTTTCAGTGAACTCGCTGCTATCGACATCGGTTCCAGGGTACATAATTAATTATGTAGGTATACAGACGACATTTTAAGTATAAAAATACATATTAATAAGTGAAAAAGATATAAAGATATTTTTAAATCTAGAGTTCGTGGTATCTAGATTTCCAACTTATGTCTGTATCCGACGTCGCTGTGCGACTATAAAAACTCTTTTTATAAAAGCTAAAGTTATGTTTTATGTGCTGAGTTTTTAGCGGAGTAAAAATGTATCTTACTTTTCTCTCTATTATTTCTCTCATATTTAAAAGAATAAATATAAACATTGTATACTCAAGTATGCATATAAATGCTTAAAGAATCTGTTTCATTTTTAAGACTATACTACATAGGTATATTTCGTTTATATAATTAAAGATGCTACAACTTTATTATTAAATGTAAAATAGCGACTGTTATGCACACCCTGTAGGAGGCCTGGCGTTTCGTCATTATAAAAACAAATATACTACAGTGATTGTTACGATTGAATTTAGATACTTAGACCTATTGAAGTTACCGGCATGGTGCAACACGTCACTGAGTAGACGAGTAAAAAAAAGCGAATAAATACTTAGTCTAAATATAATATATGTATGTGACAACCGAAACACGACGTTACCATATATTGTAATAGGAAAAATACTAATATTCTGTCAATAAACTGAATATCTACTGCGGAAATAGTATTACGGAGAACTCTTCAGCTAGCATTTGTCGCATTTCTGTAGAACTTCAAATAATTTTATTTTACCCAACTTTCAGTATCATTACTGACCGGCTATCTTTTGGGATTTGATGACAATGGTGTTGGAGCGGACAGAGAGATCAATTTTAAAGAGACGTGTAACTAATTTCTACAGAGTTTATTTCTCAATAGTTATAGCTAGATTTATGGACAATAAACTATAGAGTTCCTTGAAGTATAGATAGTGCGTAATGAGTAACAATATGATGGGCTTTTCTATGCTAGCTTCTCTTCACGTTTTGACCGCTAACCGATTGCACCACGCTGCAGGGCCTGCTATACAATAGCAAACTAACTGATTAACTGTTCGTTTGGTTAACAGAAATATTATTATATATTGTACTTCCACCTGGTGTTACGGTACGGTGGTGCTTATTATATATGGTAGGTACTTCCACCTGGTGTTACGACATATGTATATATATCACACCTGGAAGCCATTTCTTATAGAATTTCAGCCTATTCACATTCGAATAATAATATGTGTACAGATAAAAAATCACCGATATTCTCTGAAGTATTTACACATTTGAAACAATATCAACTTATTGCGGCAATGCTATACTTTTATACGAATAATTAAATTAAATTGAGGTAATAGTAGGTACCTATATATATCAGAGTCAAAATCGGTAGGATAGATATTTAAAACAGTTACTGTTTCGCTTGTTTAGGTAATTACTACAAGAAGAAATATTCCTGTCAGGCCCGATAAATAACAGAAACGAAAGGGAGACAAGTAAGATGAGAGAGAAAAAGAGAAGATACATCGTGTAGAGAATACTGCACGATAATAGAGAAATTCCAGACTTTAATGATCTCCCGACATACGTCCCGGCCTCTGGTAGACACAATTTACATACGTCTCTCTCCCCCGCATAAATAAGTGCCAACGGAAGTATGTCTTTCTGCCCAAAAACAGAAGACTAACTCGAGTACGATTAAATGAAACGTCTAATGGTGGTAACCTCATTAAATTTTCAACGCACTTCGAACCGAATAGTTGTTATTGTTCGTCCGACCTTGTTTTGTTCAAAACAAACTGCTCTCAACACTGATTAATATTTATCATGTTCGATATTCAAATTTATTAACTAACTAATAACAATCACTAAATCCCATAATCGTCCTACCTATCGTTATACTCGTAATTTGACTGAAAAATATAAACTTGGAGTTTCTAAGTTAGATTTTCTAGGGTAAATCTAGTAGTGATTACGGGTCTGGATATGTGGCCGGTGTATGGCAATAGGGTCACCACCTATTTCACGGAACGTAAAACGTAAGTGATGAAACGTGGGAGTGTACTTCCCTACCTAGAGCCCTTCGAAGGAATATAGGCGTGATGATTTCTTTTTCAATCAGCCCCAGGGAGATGAGACGTGTTGACAGGTGGTGTTACTAAGCCAATAGCAAATAAACATTTTATTTGAATCGTTTTGGTCGTTAAACAACGTTGGTTCGACCCAGTTGTACCCAATTATTTTTGGTAATACTCGTAAATGCGCCTCTATCGTGAACATCAACTGGTTAACATTTATGAGATGAATTAAATTAATTAAATATAATATTAACAAGGCATTGCATTATTCAAATTATATTCAATTAACGCTAATAATCATTGCAATTTTCATCATCATCACATGGAAACAGCCTCAAATCGCTATTAATATTTCTCATTGGTATTGCGTAGCAATTTCGCCATTATTGCGTTGAACGTACAGCCTCATATGATGTACCTACGGTAATAATACGTGTGTTCACATGTATGTGTGAATAATTACTTAATTATATGAAATAATTACACAGTGTGTGGAATTATGCGTGCATTCCGTTTCGGACAAAACGTTTCATTATTACTTATTATGTTGTTATAATGCGTCGATTCGAAGGCTATGGTAACTTAGCATAACAGCCATTGTTCCAAATAAGTTGTTATTTTTTTTTTAATAACACTGTGATTATAATAATTTAGCTATTAATCTTTCATGACTACGAATCTGTTGATGTTATTTATTTTTCACGCTTCCAATGTACATTATAATTCTTTATATCCTATTTGCATTATTTAAGACTTGTGTTTTGCTTTGTTTAAGCAATAAATTAAAAAACTTTGGTTTTGATTTCTGCGATATTTTAATGTTTATTCATTAGTTTAAGTCTATTTTAGTTTAAGAAAATAAAAAATTGTGTTTTGTAGATATATGTAGGTAGATATATGTTTTGTAGATATATGTACGAAAATTATCTTATACTGACTGCTTATTATGTCGTCGGAAGAGCACATTTAACAATTTGTGTCTGTCATTTATACACGAACCGAACACGCTAGCGCTACTAAACGTTGGATATTATTTCTAGTCTACCTCAACATCCGGACTACAAACGCTGCAATTTAATTAATGGCTCTATAATTAAGTAATGTTTACTTACCTTAAAGTGTAAAATGAAACGCGCAAATGTCACAGACTTATTAATCCTCATATTAGAAATAGATCTACGGTTTCCACTTTGAATTAAAGATTTCTCTGTTATCGGACATGACTATTTCTACCTACTATCGGACAGACCCTGTTTACCTAATTCAATTTATGTATAGATAACAAAATGCGCTTAAGGCAATCATCTCATCCGTTTTTAAATGGAAAGTTGCATGGTGGAAGATATAATACTCACTCCTCTACATACCCCCTTCGGAGAAATACATGCCTTGTATTTTGTTAAAAAAAAAACATAACTAGCAAACGTTTACTCAATATTTCGACCTTCATTGATATGACATTTTTAAACACACTAACGAGTACCTTTCAGTCTGTTAAACGCGTTCTAGATAATGTGACGCAAAAAAAATCTAGTGAACCTATTAGGCGCCTATCGTTTAACTTCTGGCACCGTTGATTTATGTCTCATTATAGAATACCTATATACATATGCAGGTACATATGCGACGTGGTACATAAGCTATACATACTTATGTGTGTGATACGGTATGGTATTTAAGGGAACATTGTCTAATATATTGTGTGGGTTTTACATTGTGTTCCCAGCTCGAGCGTTTCCTATCAG
>DWME01001770.1:0-23315 GCA_018244795.1 Parelbella ahira ahira
GTCCCCGAAGGGGTAGGCAGAGGTGTATATTACTCAGTCTGTACTACACTCCTCTGCGGTGTGTAGGTACCACACACCCATGTTTCACCAGTTACGTGAAGTCCTATGGAATAGGTGGTGAGTCTATTGCCATACACCGGCCAGGGATCCAGACTCCGAGTCACTACTACAAATTCTAAACTAGAAAAATTCAATAGTATCCGACCCGGGATTTTAACCCAGGACCTCCCGACAGGTCGTCGCACTTGCAACTACTGGAACAAAGAGGCAGCCTGCTTTTAATTATCGAAGTATAATTATAATAATGGCTGTATTGAATGCACAATGGCTAATTATAACACATGGTCGATAGAAAAATTTGTTTTTTGTTTTAGATATTGCCGGAATTCGCGTGAAGCGAAACACTTCGATTATTATTAATATATTCCACATGCAGAGAAACCCCGAGTTGTTCGACAATCCAACGGAATTCCGACCCGAGAGATTCGAAACGCAGAATTCGATAAATGCATTTAACTTTATTGCATTCAGTGCCGGCCCTAGGAATTGTATTGGTGAGCTAATTATTGAAATTTAGAGAACTACAACGAAATTAGCCTTTATTTAAATAAAGGCTAAAAACAGACAGATTATAATATAGTAATCTGTCTGTTTTTTACTAAAAATTTCATTTCTTATAAAAGATATAGTGTTTCGAGGACTAGAGTAACGGAATTGAAATTGTATTTTAAAACAAAAAAAATATTAATAATTATTATTACTTGCCATCAATACAACCGTCTAGTTTCTTTTGAAAATTTCTTGTTTTCTAAAAGATTACGTTTAAATAATAAAAGGTAATTCTTTTAACTAAAAAGTAACTCAAACTAAGTTCTAAAACAATATGTATGAAATACATGTCTAAATATTTCAATTAAAACTTAATGAAAAATAATTAAATTGAGAAGAAAATTGTTTATCTGAATGATTGCTGACTTTTAAATTACATCGTTAATGAAAATAATAATTTCAGGACAAAAGTTTGCAATGATGGAGATGAAGACGACCTTGGCTGGAGTGATCAAGCACTTTAAATTGTCGCCTACTAACGATGAGCCTCAATTATGTGCAGACTTAATATTACGCTCGGACAATGGCGTACGTGTCAACTTCACTGAAAGATGATTTTATTATTTCTAGTATAACCACGTCATAAGCCTGGGAATAGGATTTGGGACTTAGAAATACTTACAAATAAATATATAATGCTAAATTTTTATTCTTTTTCATTTCTTTGTACGTAGCTACATTGTCTCTCTATAACTAAAATGTCCTACATGCCAAGGCACGAGCTAACACAAATAATGTCATATTAATCTTGATTCTTACCCGTGCTTCATACTTTTTTATTATTTTGTACTGTTATTTTTGTTCTCGAAGATTGGCATTATTAAAAACAACTAAAATATACATAAGTTATATGATAATGAAAAAAAAATGTTAAAATATGGATAGAAATAAGGCCTGGATGGCCAAATACAGGTTGACAAACTATGAAACATAACCTACTAAAAAATTTAAATTTTTCAAAAAGATTTTTCTCACCATGTTTTTCTTACCGACACGTTTGAATTTAATATTTTGTTCAATACTTATTACAAATGTAACTCACAATGTTTTTCATATAAAAAATCTGATATGATATTTTGACCTTTCGCTGCAGAATCTGTACGACATCAGATCAATATAAACTTTTATAATCAATCAATATAAACTCAACAATATCAACAATATCAATATAATCAATATAAACTACTTTTCGTAAATAAATTGCATCTGCCTGGCAACATCCATGACCGAAATCGTAGAAAACGCACACTACTGTCATATGTTAGGTCTACTGTCATTAGTATATTTTATTGATTAATACTATTGTGTTGATTGTCTCGTTTTTTGTCATAGTCTTCGTAAATGATGTGCTAGTTTGAACGAACATATGAAAATTCTTGAGGCAAAATAATTTCACGCAAGTCAGCGTGCAATATTTTATCTATTTACGTTTATAAAAAGTTTTAGATGTACCTATATATTTTCTAAACAATGACATCAGACGCACTAAATATCTGTAGACGGAAACTTAATGATGCCCTGGGTGAGAAATCAACAAAATATTTCAACCATATGAAACAGTGGTTTCGAATGAAACTGACGAAAGAAGAATTCGATATTGAAGCTCGTACCCTGTTAACTATCGACCAAGTTCACTACCACAATGAATTTTTGTTAGCGTTGTTGAACAAAGTTGAAGGTTTGGCAGAGATGTCAATGAGTATTGCCCAAGAGAAGGCTATTACTTATAACAGGAACAGCAGGAGGCATAAAAGGAAAACGTCCGAGAAATCAAACTTCGAACCCGTTGACTTGATTGAATATTTATCCGCGAGTTCGCCGCCCGGTGCGGGCAGCGATGGTGTCAAATATGCCGCTCAGGTGAGATATTCAGTTAAACTTAAAACACTTCGCATTATTAATGTGCTCATATAGAATAATAATAAATACATTGTTAGTTTTTTTAATGATTTAAGAAACGAAAACGCGCAGCAATTAAAATTCCCCTAAAACGCCTCTAGATATTATCACCTTTTATTAAGGTGGACGATGACATAATTTTATTTTGGATAAATACCCTCATTTGGTGGTGCTCTTTACAGGAAATATTCCTTCCGGACCATGCCATGGTTGTCGGCAGATTTATGCTGGCGGCCTGGGAATTGGGACTGGAAGGTGCAGAAGACGAAGCTGCCGACCTAATTGTAGTGGCTGTGCAGAACTTCCTCAAAAACGTTCTCACTTCAGTTATATCTCAACGCAAAGCTTACAAGATGAGAAACAAGTACTTCATGTATGACATGGGATGCTATGCACCTAATATGTGGCTTAGAAACTGCAATATCCCATATGATCCTCAGGCAGAAGGCAGGGTTACATTAGATGACAGTACTGATGTGCTAGGGCCGAGGCTGCCTCCTACACTTGATGAAATGGAACAATCTACCGCATATGAGATAGCCTGCAGGTATTATTTGTGTACCATAGTCTGATGATATATAATTGTTCTTAACATGCATAATTTGCAACCTTTTTTATATGCTACTGCTTAGCTTAGATCAAATGTTTTCCTTTTCAACACTTCTTAAATTTTCAGGGAGTGTATATATATGTAACTCAAAATATTTTTTCTTTTTATTATTTCATTTATTAATATGAAAGTTTTTAAAAAGTCTTTTTTCATTGCAGCGCTCCGAATGTCCAGCCAAATGATAACAACTTAACAATTGATGAGTTCTACAACACTCTGCTGATTCATAAAAATTCCATAGCATCACACTCAGTATATGCTGTTAATATGGAGAGAATGGCTAATATTCTGAACCACCCTAGTTATTAAATTTCAATGTATTATTGTAAAAGTATGATCCTGAATTTATTCAATCTTTCTGTCTTTTAAATTTATAGATGTTACTGTTAGTAAATAAAATGTGTTATGAACTAAACACTTTAGTATTGTACTGAATAAAAATAATTTATTATTAAAACCATTACAAAAATGACTTATTAAAACAACGTGAATCAAAATATTGTGCCCAATAAATAAGGCCAATAATTTCATTTCTATATAGAATCAATAAAAAAATTTAAATACATAAAAATTAAATTCACTTTATTTTTATGCTTTATGGAAATAATAGTTTTATTTATGAAATAGTCTATATATTTTACATTTAATGGTGAATATTGATGTGTAACATCCCATGAAACTGGGTCAATTATTGGCATATTGAAATTTATTTTGAGAAGACATCTAATAGTAATCTATACTTTTTATGGACTACAGTATCAATTAATCTATTTCGTCATAATTATATCGTTAATAGCTACTACTGTATCTGTTAATTCGACAGAGACATTGTGACAAAAATTTATTTGACACAATTATCGTACAGTTATATTTATAAATGCCTAATTTAATAATCTATGGTACCAGCTCTTTAAAATTAATATAGTGTAATAATACTCAGTCAATCTACAGTGTATTATAATAATCTCATCTATCTAATCTAATAATTTCATCAATATTTCTATGATCTTGGCATTAGTGGCGATGAACCAGGCTCAGATGGTGATTCAACAACCACACTTGGTATTGCCCTTCCTTGTCGAGGTGAAGGAGATCCTCTCTGTCCTAACTCTTGAACCTCAATCACTTCTGGTGTAGGTCGCCTCTGTCCTCCCAGATATCTTCGTTTCTTCCACGCCATGACGCCGAGTAGTACCAAAGCGACCGCAATGAGGATCCCCCCAAACGTAACGCCCGTGGCAGACGCTGTCGACATTGTATATAAGCCTGAACGAAAAGAAATGAAAAGTTTATGACATTATGTAGTAGTTAATAATAAGAAACATAAAAATTTAATATTATTATGGATAAGATCAATATAGATGTATATACATACATAGAGTTTAATACAAATTATTTAAATGATGCTAGAAAGCTTCCGTCTTACCGATAAATAAATCGTTAAGTAATCAAAGCAACAATATTTATCTCTTGCCGAAGTAAATGTTGATAACGCTTAAACACGAAGTGTGAACTGATATCCAGACTCCACCGGTTCAAAACCATAGTATGGTTTTATTGCGTAAGTAATGACATTTCTTCGGTACCAATACATAAGCAGTTACGAAAAAAATCTATAGGTAAATGATGCATTACCTAATGTAAGTTTTTGGTTGTTTTATCTAATTATCCTATTTGAATATCTTGCTTCCTAATAATTTCTATACTCTAATACCTACCCTACGAAGAGCTGGTGTGGTGTCTGAAAATTTTGTTTATTTACTCCTTATTGTGTCAAATCATAGACTGCCCCGTTGGTCGAGCGGTTGCAAACGTGACTGCCGATCGGGATGTCCTGGGTTGGGTACTATAGAATTTTTCTAATTTAGAGTTTCTAGTAGTGATTCGGAGTCTGGATCTGTGCCCGGTGTATGGCAACAGGCTCACCGCCTATTCCATGGAACTTAAACGTAACTGGTGAAACGTGGAGGTGTACTACACTCCTCTGCCTACCACTTCGGGGATTACAGGCGTAAAGTTATTTATCTCTTTTATCATCACCACCAACCCTTTCACAACACCGCCGTTGAAGACTGTTTCCCTCTTAAAATGAGAAGGGCTGTGTTGACATAATGTTTAATTTTCAGTAGTTTCTATATTATCGCGCTGTTTATGAGTAATGATAACTTACCTTCGACATCTATCCTAATGACATCGGTATACTCTTTCCCATCGTCGAGCCCAGCTCCGCACGTCCATAGCCCATTGTCGTCATACTTCACTTTGCGTATGGTGACCGCGCAGTCGCCTCGGTCGAGGCTTCTATTTTGAGGATAGAAGTACTTTCCTAATATTGGACTAAAAACAAATAGTTTCATTAGTAACTTACAGAAAGACAATAAACCGCAGAGAATGTGTAGACATAGGAATCGTAAGGTTTAATACGCAGTAAGAAACAGCAGCAAGATACTAACGGATAAGTCAAATTGGTTTCTTCTTGGTTATATACGCATGGTACTGTATTGAAAAATAAAATTTTCTCATACGCACTTTTCAGGCCTTACTGCAGAATCGATGTTAAACGGGCTGCCTTTCGGTGGTTCGAATCGACAGTAACTTATGGGCACGAACCCGTTGGTGGTGGCACAGTGTATAGTCACTGGTTTTCCGTGCATTGCGCTGATATTGGGTTGTATAGCCGCTACTTGGTTCACAACTCTTACGCGAATTTTCTTTATAGTCTCCACTCTGACTGTTTTCCTTCCTATATGACATTTCCATTCTCCGTCATCTGCCTTGGTAGCTTGAATTTCAATAGAACATTGACCATCATTAACGTCACGATCTGAAAAACTAAAAGTAGCTTTTATCAAAAAATCGCATATTTACAAAAAAAAATGTGATATTTCTATTTAGTCCTCAATAGTAATGACACATTAGTCTCTTGTTTGCACAGCACTCGTTAACCTTACTCGTTCATTGTAGATAAAATGATATCGGAATTACTCAAGCAAACATTTATTATTCGCAATAAGTTAAAGATGAACTCAAATTCTTTGACAGTTTTCGAAAAAGTATAACAATTTAATATAACTTACGAATATCTCTTTCCGCTCGGATGCAAAAAACCACAATAAGTCATTGGCAGATCAGTCTTGCACTGAATTTTTATGTTCTCATTTTCAAATGCCAATATTGTTTCAGTACCATCCAAATCTTCGAACACTCTAAACGCTGCAACGTATATCCGTCTTAAGTAAAATGTCATTTCCCACAAACGAATAATTACTATAATATTTAAAATCTCGTTTCATCATACCATACCTAGTATTTCCCGCAAATTTTGAACAACAATATAAAATGAGAAAAGAAAAAACGGCAGCTTCACGGCTCTCATATTAAGCTTTCACTTGTCCGTGTCGAGAGAAACTACTGAACGCCGCTTCGTTAACTACCCTCTGGTACTTATTGGATGATAAGTGTTATAGCTCTTTATGTCAAAAGGTCGTTATTTTATGCGAGCATATTCGATAACATGGTAACAGGCTAACTAAATGTTTGTCACGAACTCATAAAAGACATTGTATTGATTATAGATTATGTTAGTCAATGCTCGAATGTTACGATATGGAAAGATTTCGTAATAAAAAAAGTTGAAAAAATAACACCCACCGATAACAAGCTAAATAACATTTTGATCGCAAGTCTTGTACCGATAATTAGCTTCGGATTGAAACCTTTGTTGTGAATAATACAACATATTATAGTATGCATAAATTATTGCTGGTCGTTATTTTAAATAAGGATTCGGTAACTTATTTTTTAACACAAGCCTTAGTCACAGTGCTAATTAATGACTTCACACAAATATGTTAGATAATTTTGAATAGAAGATATTCAGTTGCCTCAACATTTCAACTCATTTATCTGTATTACAAAAATTAAATTTACAAGAATGTCAAAGCTACGAACATATGTGCCTCTAATCTATTAATTGTATTACAAATGGAATCCTAATTCTTGATATAAATGGGATTTTTAAGATCTGATACATTCTGATACACTGGGCCACCTTGAACCATATCATCATCATCAGACTACTCCCGTCCACTGCTAGACATAGGCCCCTCCAATAGCGCGCCACTAACCTCAAACTTCACCTCTTCGTATCCAACCGCTGCCAGCCACTTTTCGTATATTGTCATTCCGCCTAGCTAGAGGGAGTCCTACGACACGTTTACCAAGTCGTTGGACCACAACAGCCGAAATTCTGTATTAATCAAGCTAATTGTCAATTTACAAAATAGCAAGGGTTATTTTCCATGTCTGAAACTAGTTTTGTTCAGCTTATGACATCATATTTTCACTTTTTACTTTTCACATTTATTCGTACACCTACCTGATCTGACAATTATTATCATACGTACATTAATTAAAAAATATTAAGGATCGTAAAAATAAAAGAATAATTATATCTAAAACACTCACACTTTATTTCTCACATCCATAGTCCTAACAAAACATACTCAACAATTAATATTATTTTACACTATTTCCTTCTATTTCTATTAATCTTGCTCCGTCTGTCTTGATTTACGCTTCGTTCTGATTTGTCTGTGACTAACTCTTGTTGTAACTTTTTCAACATCTGTGGTGTTATTAAACCCTGAAATTACAGAGATAAGTTTTATAAGACTTCTTTGATCGGTGATATAATTAAATTCAAAGAAAAAGAGAATGATGTCATGACAAATTACTCATACATTAAATTCGCTAAACATTATACATATATATATATATGTACATAATATTATGTATATATTATACCACAAGTTTATATATCCAAGCACACCTCACAGCTTCTTTTTAACTCCTTAAATTCATTCAAATTTACCAAATGATAAAGTAGATTTGTATTTGAGAATTTGTTATAAATTTTGGAGCTCATCGTTTTCTTTTTAACAAAGTAATTGTTATAGAGCTTACTCTATATCTATAATACCCGTTCATAATGTAAAGAAATATTTATGAGACTTATCTTATAAATATTCCTTCACATTAAAAATAGGTATTATGGATTATACTAAACAACGGAATTCGTATTGATACACATCTATACAATGATATTTTTAACAATCGCTTATCTTCTGGATCAGAATTAATGGAATTTTGTTAATATGACACTTACTTTGGCAACCAACATTTCTGATAATTTCCCTGAGGGCAAATCCTCTCTCGTAGGTGTGTGGGACCGTATACTCTTCCTTGAACGAACTTCAACCTTGTCGCCGTCATCGCGAAATACTTGTTCTGAATTACGAAGCAACCTGCATAATCACATCATATTATATACATATAACTGATATAACATTACAAACTCAATATGTAGTTTACGCCGGTATAGTAGGTTAGGACACCAGGATAGGCCTCTGTGAGACATAACAATGAAAATTTTCAAAGTTAATCAAGATAAGATAAAACGATAGGCTGTGTAAATTTTATTAAAGAAAAAATAAAATATACCTCGTTATTTGGAATATGCCCTGCTGAATGATAGCGTCCAATTCGCCTTCCATTTCGCGCACCAGCTTCACGTCAGGAAACATGTCGGGAAATCGATAACTGAAAATATACAAATGACTTTTCAAAACGTTGAATATGCATTTACATTGATTAATTGAGATGCTAAGTTCTCTACACCTACATATAAATCAATTTAATTTTTCATCAATTCCTAAGTCTTCCTTCGAAATACTGCTTTGTCCATACACTACTTTAAACGCATACAATTAATACATCGACTATTATAATCAATAATAGATAAATCTTGAATTTACAGCTGATACTCCAATGATCATCTAAGAACTATTTATGAAAAAGAAAAATAAATATGTATGTAATAAATATGATAAGAAATTCCTTATTATAACAAGTATTGATCACCTGAGCCACAAATAAAGCTCCAGCACATCAAACACGGATTCCAGGTGTACTAGATCCATTATGGTCTTCGGCGAGGGCAGCGGCCAATCCACCGTGTTACTAAGCCACTGCTTCGTGATCGGCTCGTTGCGACTGTACTGACGGACCATCTGGGGAAAAATCGTATTTGAAAAGTTAATACAATGTTATTTAATGTACCCTTTCTTATTATATGTTAGCGTTTGACCGGATAGCGCCTGACGGAAAGCGCAGATTGTTCCTAAAGCTGATTACGAATTTTAAAAAAAACCTATTGAATTTTGCTTTGAATAACCCTAGATTATATCTTTACCGATTATTAGGTCTTTATGTATGAATCTCCATAGACCATGACAATATACTGGTCGAACAAGTATTTTCAATGGTGGTGCAATGACAGTACAAGTAATATATGTAGAAAAAGTATCGTGGTAACCTTGAGGAAGGTGGCGCAGACGAAGGGCAGGCGGTTGTTGATGGGCGCGCAGCAGAACAGGTAGCGCGCGCGCAGCGGCAGCGGGACATGCTGGATCATCTCCGCCAGGAACTTGAAGCCCTCCGTGTTGCACATGAAGTACAGCGAGTCGTCCACCGTACACAGGTGCACGAATATGTCCTAGCAACAAACAAATTTACATTGCTACACTGAACACAATTCACGGAGCAAGCAGATATTACGATATTTAAACATAAAAGTTAAGCACAAAAAAGCGATTTCGATAGGGTGATTCAATAGGGTGAAAGCAATGTTCCTAGAGTACAACCAACTACATATGAAAATATCTTGGTGAAGCAATGATCCTATGTATGCTAAACTTATATTCGTACTAGCAAGTCTTATTTTGGTAAGAGGAATTATAAACAGACCATGTAAGGAATTACAAAGTTGTTTTAGTACCTTATTCATAATAGGCTAAAAATTGTGATTTTACATTAGAACAAAGAATTGCCTGAAGACTGTTAAACATGAAAGATTTTATCATTTTTGGGCATAGGTTAACTTTTCCACATGGTACTAACCATAAGGCTGCTGAGACTGGCATGAGGCAAATGATAAGCATATAGCTCCATTTGCTCTGCTGTGGGATGAAGGCCAGCCTGTGTAATTATATCTGGTGGCTTGGCTAGAAGTGTTTTCAGTGTAGCAAGATCCTCCGGCTTGTAGGTGGTCACATACCCCACCTCCCAGACACTACCATATCTACCGGCACGACCTGCAAGTGTTTTTTCAATCATAATGGTAGATAAATATATTAAATTATCAAATATAAACTACCATGAACAAATTTGTAACTGGATTAATATTGGAATTATACATTTCATTAACGATTATAATAACCACTGGATGTATACAAAAGTCATTTGAAAAATATAGACTTTATATTTAATTTTAGTTCATTACTGAAGCACATACTTTGTACGAAATAATTAAATTAACAAATTACTACAATAATAAAATATGTAACATCAAATTGCTAAAGTTCACACTATCACAGACACAGATTTAAGATTTATACACAAAAAATTAAAAAATACCTGCAATTTGCAAAGCCTGTGATATACTAATGACATCCATTTCCTTATCGCCGTCTTCATTTACAACTGGCTTAATCAAGGAGTAGAATATTATCCTTCTTATGCTCCTGAAAACAAATTTAAATTCAGTGACATGAAAAATTTGTGTATATTAAACATTTTAACTAAGTTAACTTAACCAATCCTTCGCTACTCTCAAAACATGAAAAAGAACTATAAATCCACCAAAAATTAACTTACAAATTTATACCGAGTCCTATTGCATCTGTTGCTACCATAACTTTGCAAGCACTTTCAGGGTCGTTAAATTTATTTGCCTGTGCTAACTTCGTGCCCGGTGGTAAACTGCCATATATAACTGCTACTTCATGGCCCCTGAAAATATTCAATACTTTAAAAATTTATATTTTTCATAAATACAATACATATTGTTGATTTATCACTAAAAGTCACTAACTCACTAAAATCTATCACTATCTCCAGTGAGTTTCATAATATGGAATTTTATTGAGTTGTTAAATTACTGTTGTCATGGACTGTGAATCATATGAAGCAATGTTAGCCACTCCGATCAGACGATACTCAATAACGTACAATGGTGAGAGCAGATTTCGTATTTATGCTCATAGCCGAACTTTAGACAGGATCTTAGACACTAGCAACATATTCATGTGCCTTGATATTAATGTCCCCATATGTGCACTATAACAAACAAGTACAAGTATGCAAGAATGACAAGAATGGACTGGTCTATAAGTGATACCTGCCTCAAGATAGAACTGACCTCTGTTCTATAGCTCGACTTACACTGTAAATGTCATTCTTATTGAAACACACTATACAGTCGCCGGGTCGCACGTTATCCAGAGACCCCAATGCTGAGTCTTCCACTTTTAATTCTGTTAGTCTTTTATATGAACGCACCTGTAACAGATCACAATAAACTTTGTGAACATACTATTACACAAACATAACATTATGATTTAAATATAAATAATTAAATAACCAATGATTTTCTGCCTATACCCTATCAGTACTTAATGTATGAGAGGTAATGATACATTTGAGTGTTATAAAGAACTATGAAGTATGGATTTATCCAATATGCCTGCAGTATATTGTCAATGAAAATTAAACAATTTAAAAAACTTATGGATGCATGACTGAGCAAAGTAACTTTTTGGACAAGGTATGTACAATGAGCAAACTGAGTATGTATTACTATGTGAAATGAACTTAAATCAACCTTGAAAAACTGTTAGTGATCTACTTGTATGTAAATAATACAAAAATAAAACACAAACAGTAACAGATAAAAACCATGAGCAAATGAAAAACAATGTTTACATTGTATTGCTTTCTTTCTATAAATAAATGAGGAGCAGATGCTGCCACGTGCATTGCACTTGATACTGTGCCAAAGTATATTTTGTTCTATACTAGTTGTTGACCAAATTTGTTCTTGCCCATACCTTAATAAATCCTATACAATCGTCTATCTCAACAAAAATTCTCTAAGAATTGATCCAAAAGCATTCTAAGTACATTTTGTGTTCTGCCTGGATTCTAATTGTCTCCATGCCATATTTAAAGAGTATATGTTCAACGAGACTAATTTTCAAATGTAAAAGACAAATAGACAGACTTTAATATTTATATTAATGAATATGCAATATTGATAAAAACAATTTGAAGGGCAAAGATGTATTTCATAGAAATGTTTTGGTAATAAATAATAAGCCATTAGTCTTATTTTCAAACACTCAAAAACACTGTAAAGGTATAGTCTAAAGATATAACTAGTCTCTGGGTAATTAGTTTAATATGTATGTGTACTTTAAGTGTATATGCATGTTTGACTAAATATATAAAAGAACATTAAGCTGAGTTTATATTTTACTGAAATCTTAAACAATTGTCCTCAGATATAAAACACTTATTGGCAAAAGCAGCACCCAAACAGGTTACATACAGATATCAGTATTATGAAAAAGGTGTAACAAAAATACAGCCAGTTACCTCTATTTCTTCCCCAGTGGTATTACAAATGTCCTCTATAAGACTGATAGCGCCAGCTTCACCACATAGATGGATTTCATCAGCTTGTAAACCTGAATATTAAAACATACTTGCAACAAATTCCTTAAAAAATAATGCAAACAATGGGATGGTTAACAACAATGAACAAGGATGAACAAACAAAGTATGGATGTAACTTTCGTGTCCACATTGAGTACTCCATTGTACATTAATACCCAAGGACTTTGACATAATATAACTTTAAAAAAGCACAAAATTATTAGTTAGTGTTTCACATATATGAATATGACTTATGATACCAGTTAATCATGTTATGATATTTTAAGATTTGAAATAGTATAAGCATATTGTAAACAAACCTAAAACAGCCCTTGTCCATGCCCATCCTCTACCAACATCGGCAATCATTTGAATTTCATCAATAATTGCTACTTCATCTGTAAATAAAGTACAAATATGAACAGTTAATAAACCAAACAAACATCTTTTCATTCTATTACAATGAAAACATTACTTAAACAAATGCAGTTTGGTTTTGTTATAATCAAAATCTTACTTACAAGGCTTTCAATTTTAGTAATAAATTGAGAATACTTACAACTATCATTTAATGAAGTCATTTCTACTGTACATGCTACATGGCTTGAAGGTGTGAGCGGAGGTTCATCTAACAAAAATGTTTCAGTCTCTGAGGTAGATTCAGTTTCTTCAGTATTATTGTCTAATAGTGTTGCATATTGTGAGGCATGCCGTCTTTCCTCTCCCGTTATCAAATCACAAGGGGTTCCCTAGAAGAAAAGCAATGTGTCTATTTTGATGACACCTAAAATCCTAACTCTGCCCAAAGAAGTATACCTCTAATTGCTGATGGACTACAAAAATCTGTAGAAATGCCTGATTTTGAGGGGATTGAGCCAAGCTCATTAAAATGAATGCCATACCAATAATACATAAAACTTACATCAAAAATGGAAATAAAGCAGAATCACACTTACTTCTTTATTTGATTTATGATAAATTTCTGTAGCTAACAATTTTAATGGACCACAATAAACACCTGATTTTGATTTCAAAAACTTTTGCAATGCATGATACGTCTTCCCTGAATTTGTTGGACCTGCATGGAAAATTATTTTTCTATTTATGTTGCGGGCCTGAGGATACCTGAAAAAACATGCTTTGATGTGTCATATTTTCTTAAGACAGTAAGTATTACTATTAGCTCCATCCAAAATGATTCAATTTTGAATTCATTTTAGGTGCTGAATATGTTTATACAAAAAGTGTTTCCCATATACAATTTAAATACATATATTATTATGTCATCATCATCATTCAGTTATCAGCCTATTTCAGTCCACTGCTGGTCATAGGCCTCTCCAATAGCACACCAATGAGCTTAATCTTCAGTTCATCATATCCAACTCTATATTATTACACATATTTACAATTAATATAGTACATTTTAGTGAGCTTAGGCGATTTTAAATGTAATTATTTTTACAGTAATCACAGATTGTATCATACCAATTAGCAGGAGTCCTAAGATCTGATATTTTCTTCAAGTCTTCTAAACAGTCTAAATGTGGGAAAGCTAGTCTAGCGTGGCGGAGGAAGTATGGAAACAAATCGTCAACATGCCCTGCGCCTAAAACAAACAATCCGTTACATAAAATATTTTTAAAGATAACAAAGCATATCAATAATATTTTTAACCTTACCTAATAATACATCACTTATTATAATATGTAAATCAGGCGGGAGATCATGTTCTAAGCAATGTCTTCTGAAGGAGAGAAAGGCCTGATGCAGCAATTGATCATCCAACCCATTTTCTGATGCAAGTATACGAACTTCGGGTTTCTGATAAAACTTATTTAAAATTTTCAACAAATCCTGCTTCTTCAAGCGTCCTGTAAATTCCTCTCCTATGTTTATGTCGTCCGAGCTTGGCTTTACAGGTACAGGAACGAAAAGAGCGGAAGGATTCCCCTTATCGTGCTTTTTGCCTCTTTTGAAAACATAACCTATACCACCAAGTTTTCCTTTGCGAGTTAACAAAACACTAGACACTAAGGGAGACCTACACGGTTGCAGTTTATCTGTACAGTAAAAAGCAAATATTCGTGAAAAGCCTTTATACATCTTATATAAAATAAAAGTAAATTTGACTAAAATTTATCAAATATCTCATTTGTGATATGACATTGATTGCTCCGCAACAAAAAAAAAATCTGTTACTTTTTAAAATGGTAGACGTACTTGTAATTTTTCATTTTGGACACCTATGCCTTTTGTTGTAACTATTTATAATAAATTTTTAAAAGGTTTTCAATTTTTTTATTAAATCTTTGAATTTAATATATTTAGATAATTTTGTAGACATAACGTTTCTAACAGTTACAATAATTATTAAGCTGCTGCAAAAAATAAGTTAACAGATATGATTGCAAAATAAAATTAGAGAAAATTCATTTATGATAAAAATGTAAGTCAATACATTTTAATATTTACGAAGCTTATACTATTAATCATGTAAGTTATAAATATTATTATGTATCATTTGAGCTGACATTAAATTGATTGGAACACATAGCTTAATTTTTTTTTTTTAACAAACTAACATTTTCCGAAGCATATAGACATAATAACAAAAATAATCATTAAATAGAATTACCAACAACTCTAAATTTCTTTGAAATCTTTGAACATATCCCATTTCAATGCAGTTGACCTTTAATTTTTGAGGGTAATCTAGCAGGGGTGTTACACAAAAAATACAGATACTAGCTGTCATTACTGACGTTCTTGACGTGAAAAGACGGACACGACGACTAGCCATCGAGGGCTGTATTTCTGCTACAAGTCCAATTTGTGCATTGATTACGTTTCACATGATAGAAATCGTAAAGTATTCACAAACAGAACATTATTTAGCAGGTATTGTGACTTAATATTACTGCTAAATACCATGGGGAAAGCTAAAAAAGGAAAAAAGAATCAGACGGCTGAGGATGGGTATATTTCTTTCTATAACATATGTTCTTATTGTTTAATTATTGTTTTCACAAAATACTCCAATATTTTATCGTATTTCAGAGACAGCGATATAGAAACCACCAACATTGATGGCTTAAAACCAGTGCAAAACAAGGGAAAAAAGTAAGACACTTTAAGGTTATTAATAAAAAAATGTATTGACTTTATGCAATCATTGGCTTGCATCGTGTCTTTCATCATATAAAAATTTCATTATAAGTCATTGCTTCTATTGTCTAATTATTAATATTGTTAACGAAACTTGCACATTTCTGTTTTACATCCTCACATTTTTTCTTTCAAAAATCAAGTGAAAGTATTGTCAAAATATTGAAAATGTTGTAGGATAATTGCGGACAGTGAGGATAGCGATGATGAGAAGCCCAAAGCAAAGGCCAAGGCCAAGAAATCTATTGATTCTGATATAAAAGAAGTCACAAAAAATATAAAAAATGTCTCTATATCAAACAAGTCCCAAAAGAAGAAAGGTGATAGTAGTGAAGGTAATACTACTTATTGTTTTATTTAAAAGCTTATATCACAAAAACCATCATCTGTTTTAGCATTTCAGCACATCTTTATTAATTGTTCACCTATTTATATGTACTTTACTCACTCTGTTGGTGCAACACTCTGTAATGGATTTTGATCTCCAACATGTGCTTACCAAGTAACTTATATATAATTTAGTTTCATATTTAATAACCAATATAACATAGCTTCTTAACAGTGTCGTAGGAGTGGACTAACTGCTCACATACCGTTAACCACACTATACAATTCTCCTAGAAAACAGGGCTGTGTTAAATCTGTTCACAATCAATTTTAATATGTTATCATTATTGTTATATGAGTCCTTTCAGTATCTCCATATGGTTCCATCTTTTCCATGGTTTTCTTGTCTGTGAGTTGACCGTGTTCCATTTGCTCTTATCTGTTCTATCTGCAATTTATGAACTGTTTGTGTATAAACTGTTAGTTGTGGGGGATATAGGACAGACTGGTTTTTTTATCATTAATTCTTGTTAACCAATATTAGTCAGTTATAGTTTATTATAAATATTTCATTATAATATAGTGTTATTTTTATCCATATTTATCTACAATTGTATTGGAATAGATACTTCCCATCTATGACCACTCATGTTGATATTAATGATATTGATTCAGATGCATTTGCAAAATACAAATATTTGTTGACCATAAATTTTATCCTTCGCTATCACTAGAAACCTAGACATGGGTAAACCATGGACATCAACAATCCATGAACATATAATGGACATTGTAAATATATAAAAATCAGAATTATTATAATTATAACAGCTTGTTACTCTTTATTGAATCTATATTGATATATTATACTTATTTCAACAAACACTGTGTATTATAGTATCAAATTTGATCTTGTAGATGAATCAAATGATGAAACTATTCAAAAACACTCAAAAAATAAAAAGAAAGAAGAAAAGAGTGCTTTTTCATTATTAGAAATAGAAGATTCAGGGGACTCTGCTCCTGAAGCTCCACCATCTTCAGATGATGACAAACCAATTCAAAAGCAAACCCAGAAAAAGGCCCAAGAAAAGAAAGAGCCAGCAGGAAAAAAAGGTAAAAAGGCTAGAAGAAAGAAAGATGATAGTGATGATGATTTGGAAAAGGTATTGGCAGAGTTAGAAATGGAATATTCAGGAGTTAAGAAAGAAGTCACCCCCGCTCCTGTTGAAAGAACAGAGGAAACAGAAAAGCCACAAGAACCAAATGATGATAAACCTAAAGCAAAAAAGAAAACCAAGAAAGAAGAACCCAAGGTTGACCTAGACGATGAGGCTGAAGAAAAAGGCAGCGATAATGAAAATGACGTCACCATTAAAACTGCTGCTCAAAAGAAAAAAGAAAAAAAGGAAAGAGAAAAGTTGAAAAAGCAAGAGGCCAAGAAAAAGGACAAGGAGCATGATGCTAAAAAGGAAGTTGCTGAAACTAAAACTCCTGCAAAGACATCAGAAAAGAAAGATAATAAGTTAGAAGCAAAGGAAGAGCCTAAAGAAGAACAAAAAGAACCTTCTGAGGATAAAGAAGCTGAAGGTGATATTCCAGTTGCAGAAGGGAAAAAAAAGAAAAAAGGAGAGAAGGTTGAAAAAGATGATAAAGGCAAGAAAGGACCCACAAAGAAGACCATTGCTGCTATGCAGGAGGCATTAAAGAAAGTCAAAGAAGAAGAGGAAAGACTGAAACGAGAAGAAGAAGAGAGGATAAAACAAGAAGAAGAACGAGAACAGCAGAGATTAGAAGCAATTAGATTAGAAAAAGAACGGAAAGAGAGGAAGAAACAAAAAGAAAAAGAGAGAAAAGAAAGGCTTAAAGCTGAAGGAAAGTTGTTGACCCCCAAGCAGAAGGCTGAAAAGGCTCGAGCTCAGGCTTTGTTAGAATCATTAAAAGCACAGGGAGTCGAGATTGGTACAGCTGAGAAGAAACCACCTCGTCCTGGAACAAGAATTAAGCCAACTAAATTAAAAACTCAAATGTCACAAGAAGCGCCACCTACTCCTTCAGAGGAAAAGAAAATAGAACTGCAAGTTGTGGATGATAAGGTATGAGTTATTCATTCAAAGTTATCTTAAAGCAAATAGGTAATTGATGTTATGCAATAAATATACTTTATGTAATTTTTTAGGAAATTCAGAAAAAAACTGAAGACAAAAAAGAATCTGATAATGAATCAGTAAAGGATGCATGGGATGCTGAATCTTCTGAAGATGAAGCAGATACCACCAAGGAAGAACCACTGCCTCCAGTCCAGGGTAAGAAGAAAGAAACACCGCTGGACGAAAAATTGAAAGAGGTATATTGTGTTTCAATCATATTACATTTCTTGTTTAAAGTAAGTGTAATAAGACAAATAGATAAAAAATGCTCTTTACACATTTTAGGTCAAATACAGTGATCCATTTAAGTTTTAGCCTGATAATAAGTCATTATGTAGACCATAGGTCTCCAATTTAGCAGAGAACCTTCGTGCGGGATGCGCGCAGGTAAAAGGGGGTTTGTAGGTACACTAACAATTAATGCCCTTATAAGACACTTACATAAGAACAGTCATTATTTTTCTTTATTCAGTTATAGGTCTAGACAGTAAAAACATTTTTAAAGAATATTTCGAAAATATAACCTAATTGTTGCCTAAGTCGCACGCACTCATAACTATAAACAATGGATATTACGATATCCAAAAAAAAATTAAATAACTAAACAGTATTAACAGTTATGTCTCGCACATATTAGAATAACTTGAAATATCTTAAGATTTACATATTTGAATCGTATATAAATACGTCACAATATTTAACACCCCGTTCAATTCGAGCCACACCGCAGGTGGAATGTTCAAAAATCTGAATAATTATAGTTACTAGAGATCAAAATAAAATAGCTTTTAGTATTTATTGTAACACATTGCAGTCATTTGTCATTAAGATTATGTACTTATTAAATTTTGTTATACTCAGGATGTTAATCTCATCTCTTTATACAAGAAAATCCATTGCCAAATCTAGAACTGCGAACCGTTTCACATTATAATATAAAAAAAATTCAAATATATTTTCCAGAAGGATGATGATGAGAGTTCCGAAGAAGACGAGGATAGCTCAGAGGAAGATTCTAGCTCAGAAGAAGACTCCGAGGATGACCAAATGACTGACGCACAGAAGAAACGGGAGATTGTTCTCAGAAGATTAGAAGTAATAATATTACATTATTAATTAATGTTTTTGTTAATTATTTCCAACTTATTAAATAAATGTGAAAGTTATAGTTCTATTGCACGTTACGTTTCTACGGGAAATCTAATCATCATGGTTTCGTGAAATTAGATGCGATATTTGTTTTTCAATACATATCTGAAAAGCTAATTAAGAAACGAAAGCTTGATTGGGAACTGTGTACATTTTCACGTGAACGAAGTCGTAGGTAACAGCTAAAATTATACAAGGTATGAAGGAGACTAGTTATGGTATAAAAGTAAACTTTCCTTGTTTAATGAAAAAAAATCTTTCTTCTTTTCAGTGTGTGTACATTAGTGATTCTAATTTGTGGACCGCAAATGACTGTGTTTTGTGGTCTGATGTAATTTCATCTCGGGAATTTGGAATTCTACATCGATTTTCTTCCTAGAATTCCCGAGACACTTTAATATTTTCTACAGCCTTTCAAAAACACATTTTACAGCAATTAAAGTTTCGGTCATAATTAGCAAGCAATTTTGTACAACATTATTCTGCAACATGTTATTGACTTTTAATTAGTATTAGTGTGAATTAAGTATAAATTTATAAATTATATTCTAGAAACGCAAAGAAGAGAACGAAAAGAATAAAGTGAACAATCCACTGCGCGCGGCCGTGGTCTGTGTGCTCGGTCACGTGGACACCGGCAAGACGAAAATTCTGGACAAACTTCGACGTACCAACGTTCAGGATGGAGAAGCCGGTGGTATTACCCAGCAGATCGGTGCCACCAATGTCCCCATTGAGAACATCAAGGAACAAACGAAGCATGTTAAGGGGGTGAGTTTTGATTCTGTAACAGATATACCTTTTATTATCAATATATGTATATGTCAACAATTATTTTTACAGTAATTTATCTTAACCCATCGGTTCTTTAAGTATAAATATCATAAGACATGTACAATATTTACGGATGCGAGTTGTCTTAGTATGATTACCGTTGCAGGTGAACGAAATAGCCTTCAAGTTACCAGGCCTGCTCATCATTGATACACCTGGCCACGAGTCATTCAGTAATTTAAGAAACAGAGGCTCTTCTCTTTGTGATATTGCCATTCTTGTAAGTATTATGGTAATTGAAAAAATTGCAGAATATTTTTATAATAAGTACATCACGAAACACCACTTGGGTTTTAAAATCTTGTACGAACATCTATATTATTATATTTACCCAATATATTTTAAATAAAAAGAAGAAACTCATGTTAAAAAGCGATTTTTTTCTCTGTCATCATATTGGACTCGGGTTCCTCAAACTCTACCGTAACAATTTGGGATGGCGGTATTAATATAACCTGCGTCCTTTGTCACGATACTGTCTTTAATACACGCGAAATAAATATAAACATGCTATAATTTCACATAAAGGCAGCTTATATAGAGTTGTAGGTAATTTTAATTTACATACACAGGTGGTGGACATAATGCACGGGCTGGAGCCTCAAACGATCGAGTCGATAAACCTGCTGAAGCAGAAGAAGACGCCGTTCATAGTGGCGCTGAACAAGATCGACCGGCTGTACGACTGGCAGAGCGCGCAGCGCAAGGACGTGCGCGACATCCTCAAGATGCAGCAGCCCAACACGCAACTCGAGTTCGACAAGCGCACCAAGGACGTCGTGCTGCAGTTCGCTGAGCAGGTTGTTCATCCCACCTGTACACCGCATCCTACAACTCCATATATCTTCAACAAACGTCTCAACGGCGATAGTAATATAGTGCCGATGCAATGGCTGTTCTAGTAGGATCTTTGCTAAGAGTGTCTGGTGGCATTCAAATAACGATTCAGCTCGTGTGTATTGGCTTAAAACGAACAGTGTATTAGAAATAGGCAATGTCGACTAGCAGTCGACAAAGGCATACAATGAAAAGAGTCATTTGTAGACCTTCAACACATCCACAAACGCGTCATTGTGCTCAAAATACCTTCGAAGGAAGCTTGTAGTACAATTATCATTACAATGAACCTAAGTTATAAACTTCAAAAACTCCTATCGGCTGTATCGTAATTTTTCATCGTATCACCAATATGAATAGTAAGATAACAATTTTCAACTTGATATCTGTTATATACAAACAGTGTTTTATGAGCGCAGGGTCTGAATGCCGCGTTGTTCTACGACAACCCGGACCCGCGCACGTACGTGTCGCTGGTGCCCACCTCCGCCGTCACCGGCGAGGGCATGGGCAACCTGCTCGCCATCATCGTGCAAGCGTGCGAGGGCCCACTGCACAAGAGGCTTGTATTCTCTCACCAGTTGTTGGCTACTGTTCTTGAGGTGAGAGGGAGATTCAATAGATATATACCTACAAAGAAAACACTTGCCTGTGGAATAATTGTTTTAATTTTTTTTAAGGTTAATATGTTTTTTCTTTAGTACATTTTACACGTAGTTTATTTTTAATGTTATGTTCATGAGGTAATCTTTCCAAAAGACAAAGAAACTGCGACCATTTTAAAATTTTATACATGTAAATGTAATCTGTAAAAAGTCCATTTTATAAGTTGAAACAAATTATGGGATTAATAAATGACGTCGTAACCATTTTCATATCAATAGGTGAAAGCGATTCCCGGATTGGGTACTACAATAGATACCATCCTTATTAACGGCACCCTGCACGAGGGCGACACGGTGATCCTGGCGGGCACGGACGGGCCCATCGTGACTCAGATCCGCTCGCTGCTCATGCCGCAGCCCATGAAGGAACTTCGTGTCAAGGTTGGTCCTTCCTATCAACTGAATATAAACTATTGCATATATATAGATATATTTAGGGGAAAGGGCATCGCCTGGATGCTCCTTTCTACATTTAACATCTACATTTAATCACATTCTAAACCTTTCCTTTTTTCGGTTGGCCTGGTTGTTAAGTATGTAATTTTGTTTTAACTCATTTTTTTGTTAGAATGCGTACATAGAGCATAAAGAGGTCGTCGGTGCCCAAGGAGTGAAGATAGCCGCCAAGGAGCTGGAGAAGGCTATAGCTGGACTCAACTTGCTGGTCGCGCAGAAGCCTGACGAAGTCGATGTACTTAAGTGAGTAGTATGGAAAAATATTTTTTACATTCTTTTGACGTGTATTACAGAATATAATAGCAAAGTATATTTAACTTGAAAGTCTAGACATAAACCTAATACCAGACTTTAACGTGAACAAAATATTAGTTGCAAAAGTGCTGATGTTAAAGTTAGCTTATATCGAGACAGAAAGATATTGATAGTAGTCTTATTGTACGATTATTTCTCTTTTCCAGAGAGGAAGTGGCCCGCGAACTGAAATCAGCACTGTCGTCTATAAAGCTGACGGAGCGCGGCGTGTACGTGCAGGCGTCCACGTTGGGCTCGCTCGAGGCGCTGCTAGAATTCCTTAGGACTAGTAAAATTCCAGTAAGTTGACAATACTGGTTTGATAGAGACTATGTAAATGTGCTAGTTATTGTAAACAATGACATTTATGAGCCTGGCAAGAGTCAATAAAAGTATATTCATAAAATCTTTAGTTATAAATTTAAATTTCATTTTGAGTATCAAAACTGTATAATTGAAAATTTTTATTATCTTTGATTTTTGTTTGTTAAAGATCTAAATGACATTTTTTGATACTGAATTGCTATAACAAATCCAAATTCATATTTTCTTCCATCCTCTCTAATCATCGGTGATCGGAGATTCATTCTCTATAAAATCTAAATACCTACTATACTTTTCTAAAAATACCTTGCATACGTTTCACATACATTAGATGCTTACTATTAATTATTCCTATTGCATTATCTTATATATAAAATTCTCGTGTCACAATGTTAGTCTCCATACTCCTCCGAAACGGCTTGACCGATTCCTCTGAAA